>JAABKJ010007545.1:221612408-221868510 GCA_011634705.1 Andricus grossulariae
TGAATTTGTAACATAATAGATAAATTTTCAAAAAATAACTATACTTTCAACAAAATAGTTGAATTTTTAACTAAAAACTTGAATTTTGAACCAAAAAATATGACCTTTTAACGCTGGATCCGGGTTTATTAACTCCGAGACAATTGTGAAAGGCTTTTGTTAGCTTTTGAATAATTTAAATAAATCCGTTTGAAATCTAATTTCATCTTTCCCTGAAAAAAATTTATTTTTGTCAATAATTAATATCACAAAAAATAGTTGAACCTTCAAAGAAAAAGTTTGTTTTCAACCAAAAAAGATGACTTTTTAACAAAATAGTTGAATTTTTAACAAAAAAATTAATTTTCAACGAAAAAAAAATTATTTTTTAACAAAATGGTTTAGTTTACTATAAAAAAGTTCATTTTTAACCAAAAAATGTGACTCTGTAACAAAATAGTTGAATTTTTAACTAAATAGTTGAATTTTTAAAGAAAAAGATTGTTTTCAACCAAAAAATTTGACTTTTGAATAAAATAGTTGAATTTTTAACAAAAAATTCATCTTCAACGATAAAAGATGATTTTTTAACAAAATGGTTGAATTTTCAACAAAAAAGTTCATTCTTAACCAAAAAAGATTTATTTTTAACAAAAAAATTGAATTTTCAAAAAAACTAAGTGTACTTTCAACCAAAAAGTTGAATTTTGAAAAAAATAATTATACTTTTGACAAAAATGTAGAATTTTTCAAAAAATAATCTTACTTACAACAAATTATTTGAAATAAAAAAAATTACTTTCAACGAAATAGTTGAATTTTTAAGTAAACAGTTGAATTTTCAACAAAAAAGTTAATTTTTAACCAAAAAAGGTGACTTTTCAAGTAAATAGTTGAATCTTCAAAGAAAAAGTTTGTTTTCAACCAAAAATGATGACTTTTTAACAAAATAGTTGAATTTTTAACAAAAAAATTAATTTTCAACGAAAAAAAATTATTTTTTAACAAAATGGTTTAATTTTCAATAAAAAAGTTCATTTTTAACCAAAAAAGGTGACTTTTTAAAAAAATAGTTGAATTTTCAACAAAAAAATTTGTTTTAAACCAAACAAGATGACTTTTTAACAAAATAGTTGAATTTTCAACAAAAAATTCATCTTCAACGAAAAAGATGATTTTTTAACAAAATGGTTGAATTTTCATTAAAAAAGTTCATTTTCAACCAAAAAAGGTGACTTTTTAACAGAATAGTTGAATTTTCAATGAAAAAATTTATTTTAAACCAAACAAGATGACTTTTTAACAAAATAGTTTAATTTTCAACAAAAAATTCATCTTCAACGAAAAAGATGATTTTTTAACAAAATGGTTGAATTTTCATTTAAAAAGTTCATTTTCAACCAAAAAAGGTGACTTTTTAACAAAATAGTTGAATTTTTGACTGAACAGTTGAATTTTCAATGAAAAAATTTGTTTTCAACCAAACAAGATGACTTTTTAACAAAATAGTTGAATTTTCAACAAAAAATTCGTCTTCAACGAAAAAGTTGATTTTTTAACAAAATGGTTGACTTTTCAACAAGAAAGTTCATTTTCAACAAAAAAAGGTGACTTTTTAACAATAAAGTTGAGTTTTTAACTAAATAGTAAATTTTTTAACAAAAAATATAATTTTCAACCACAAAGATGAATTTGTAACATAATAGATAAATTTTCAAAAAATAACTATACTTTCAACAAAATAGTTGAATTTTTAACTAAAAAGTTGAATTTTTAACCAAAAAATATGACCTTTTAACGCTGGATCCGGGTTTATTAACTCTGAGACAATTGTGAAAGGCTTTTGTTAGCTTTTGAATAATTTAAATAAATCCGTTTGAAATCCAATTTCATCTTTCCCTGAAAAAAATTTATTTTTGTCAATAATTAATATCACAAAAAATAGAATAATTCTTGACAAATCCGAAACTGAGTAAAAATTTTAAAGTGATTGTGAAATCGCTCTGATAAAATGGAAAGAGAGCCTATTTGATCAAAGTTATCAGGTCAAGATAGTCCGATTGAGAAATGGATTTGCTTTGTTAAGTAAAGTGTTAAATTACTAACTTGTTAAGTAAATGGAAAAAACTTGTGATTTGATAAAAGAGGATTGAAAAAACGTGTATTTTCCCAAGAATGACACAAAAAAAAAACAATTGCTGTGGTCGTTTCTAAGTACATAGCATACAATTTATTCGTATCAGCGATGAATCAGTGAACGGAAGAAAGGCACACTTTCTCGCCGCCCGGGTAACTTTCACCGTCGATGAACCGACGTCATGGCTCATAATTCAAATTGAAAAATCCTGTTTGAGTGCCAGAACACGTAATTTGGAACTTCCAGTTCCACCTACGCATCTCAAAAATATTGATCGAAAAAAAACTCTTGATTTCATCAGCCGAAAGTGGATCACTGATAAGACTTGGGAATTTTGAATAAATTTGTAGAAATTTGTAATCTATTAATAGGAAAAGAAAACTGGACAATTTATGCCTTTCTGGTTTGAGGCTTTTAGAGGATGATTTTCTATCTGCTCTAGTGATATTTTAGAAAATTTTAAAGATTTTTTATTTAAATTAAAACCAACTATTTTGTTGAAAGTATAATTAGTTTTTTGAAAATTCAACTTTTAAAAAAAGATCATCTTTTTTAGTTTAAAATGAACTTTTTTGTTGAAAATTCAACTTTTTTTTTTAAATTCATCTTTCTTGATTGCAAATTCAACTAGTTAGTTAAAAATTTAACTATTTTGTTAAAAAGTCATAATTCTTGGTCGAAAATAACTTTTTTTGTTGAAATCCATTCATTCGCATTCATCTTTCTTGGTTGAAAATGAACTTTTGTGTTGAAAATTCAACTAGTTAATTAAAAATTCAACTATTTTGTTGAAAGAGTAATTATTTTCTTGAAAATTCAACTATTTTGTTAGAAAATGATTTTTTTTTTGAAAATTCTACTATACACATAGTCTAAAATTCAACTATTTTGTTCAAGATTAAACTATTTTGTTAAAAAGTCATCATTTTTGTTAGACAATACATGTTTTGTTGAAAATTCAACTACTTTGTTAAAAATTCAATTATTTTGTTGAAAAACGTCGAAAATCATCAGTCGAATTAAAAGTTCAAATACTTTGTTGACAATTTTATTATTTTGTTGTAAATGGAACTGTTTTGTTGAACATTCGTAATTTCAGATAAAAAATACATCCCTCTGAATTGAAAATTCCACCAAAATATTCTAAAAAAGTAATCTAAAAATTGCATCTTTTTTGGTGGAAAATGAAATTTTTTGTTGAAAATGCTATTTTACTATTTTGTTGAAAGTATAATTATTTTTTTGAAAATTCAACTATTTTTTTAAAAAGTCGTCTTTTTTAGTTGAAAATGAACTTTTTTGTTGAAAATTCAGCTAGTTTGTTGAAAAGACACCTTTTTTGGTTGAAAATGAACTTTTGTGTTAAAAATTAAACTAGTTACTTAAAAATTCAACTATTTTGTTGAAAGAGTAATTATCTCTTGAAAATTTATGTAATTTGTTAAAAAGTCTTCTTTTTTAGTTCAAAAAGAACTTTTTTGTTGAAAATTCAACTATTTTTTTCAAAAGTCATCTTTCTTGATTGAAAATTCAACTAGTTAGTTAAAAATTCAACTATTTTGTTAAAAAGTATCATTTTTTGTTTCAGAATGACTTTTTTTGTTCAAAATTCAACTATTCTATTAGAAAGTCATCATTTTTGGTCAAAAATGAACTTTTTTTGTTCAAAATTCAACTACTTTGTTAAAAATTCAACTATTTTGTTGAAAGTATAATTATTTTTTTGAAAATTTCAGTATTGTGTTAATAAGTCATCATTTTTAGTTAAAAATGAACTTTTTGGATGAAAATTCAACTATTTTTTTAAAAAGTTATCTCTTTTGGTTTGAAAATGAACATTTTTTGGAAAATTGAACTATTTTTTTAAAATGTCACCTTTCTTGTTTGAAAAGAAACTTTTGTGTTGAAAATTCAACTAGTTAGTGAAAAATTCAACTATTTTGTTAAAAAGTCAAATATTTTGTTGGGAGGGTAATTTTTTCATAACAATTCAACTATTTTCTTAAAAAGTCATTTTTTTGGTTAAAAATAAACTTTTTTTGTTCAAAATTCAACTATTTTGTTAAAAAGTCATTACTTTTAGTTGAAAATGAACTTTCTTGTTGAAAATTCAACTTTTTTTAAAAAAGTTATCTCTTTTGGTTTGAAAATGAACATTTTGTTGAAAATTCAACTATTTTGTTAAAAAGTCATTTTTTTGTTAAAAATACACTTTTTTGTTTAAAATTCAACTATTTTGTTGAAGAGTCATCATTTTTGTCGAAAATGAAATTGCTTTGTTGAAAGTTCAACTAGTTAGTTAAAAATTTAACTATTGTGTTGAAAGAATAATTATTTTCTGGAAA
The DNA here is from genome assembly GCA_011634705.1 of Andricus grossulariae. Taxonomy (NCBI): domain Eukaryota; kingdom Metazoa; phylum Arthropoda; class Insecta; order Hymenoptera; family Cynipidae; genus Andricus; species Andricus grossulariae. Next base: position 221,616,870 of record JAABKJ010007545.1, read on the forward strand.
ATTTAAGTAATGTGTTAAAAAGTCATTTTTTGGTTAAAAATGACCGTTTTTTGTTTAAAATTCAACTAGCTAATTAAAAATTCAACTATTTTGTTAAAAGAGTAATTATTTTATTGAAAATTGTGCGAGCTGAAGTTATATGACCCGATAAAAATTGATTGAAAATTCAACTGTATTCTAAAAACTTCATCTTTTTGGCTTAAAAATTCAACGATTTTGTTGAAAAATCGTCGAAAATTCATCATTTGAGTTGAAAGTTTAACTATTTTGTTGAAAAATTAATTATTTTGCTGAAAATGTAACTGTTTTGTTGAAAATTCGTAATTTTAGATGAAAAATGCGTCCCTCTGAAAGGAAAATTCAACTGTATTGTACAAATTTAATATTTTTGGTTGAAAAATGAACTAAACATGAATTTTCAACCAAATAGTTGAATTTTCAACTAAAAACTATCAATTTTCAACCCAAAATTGAATAATTAAATTTTCAGTTAAAAATTAATTTTCAAACAAAAAATATAAAATCTTCAACCAAAAAGATTAATTTTTAACAAAATAGTTTAATTTTCAAATAAAAGACAAATTTTCAACCAAATAGTGGAATTTTGAACTAAAAAAGATCAATTTTCAAAAAAGTATTTCGATTTTTAAACAAAGTGATAAATTTTGAACTAAAATGATTAATTTCCAATCGTGGCGATTAATTTCTATCAAAAAAGAAGAATTTGCAACAAAATACAGGAATTTTCAATTCAATTTAAATAAAAAGCAAAGTGATAAATTTTCAACTGAAATTATGAATCTTCAACTAGAAAAAAAAGTAGAATTTTAAAACAAACAGATGAATTTTCTGTAAAAAAAAAACTAATTTTTCACCAAAAAATATAATTTTCCACGAAAAAAGATAATTTTTCAACCAAAAATTGAATAATTACATTTTTAATTGAGAAAATTAAGGTTTAACCAGAGATGAATTTTTTACTAAAATGATGGAATATTCAATTGGAATAGTTACGTTTTCAGTTTCAAAACAAAAAAAAAACTAATTTTCAAACAAATAGTTACATTTTCAACTAAAATGATGAATGATCAACTGGAAAAAAGATCAATTTTAAAACAAAAAGATGAATTTTCAATTCAAACTTTGACTCTTTAACTACAATAATTGAATTTTCAACCAAGAAGATTAATTTCTGTCAAAAAACACGAATTTTCAATCACAAAAGATCATTTTTCAACCAAAAATTGAATAGTTACATTTAACGTTAAGAATATTAATTTTCAACCAAAGAGATGATTTTTTTACTGAAATGATGGAATATTCAATTGGAATTAGTTACGTTTTCAGCAAAAAAAAATTCAACCAAAAAAATACTGATTTTCAAAAGAATAGTTACATTTTCAAACAAAGTGATGAATTTTGAATTGAAATTATAAAACTACAAGTGAAATAGTTGAATTTTAAATAAAAAAGATGAATTTTCAATTAAAATGTTTAATCTTTAACTAGAATAATTGAAGTTTCAATCAAAAAGATGAATTTTCAAACAAGAAAATTAATTTTCTTACCAAAAATTGAATTGTTAAATTTTTAGTTAAAAAAATTTATGTACAACCAAGGAGATGAATTTTTAACTAAAATAATGGAATATTCATCTGACATAGTTATCATTTAAAAAAATTGATTTTAAACAAAACAAAAAAAAAACACGAATTTTCAACAAAATACACTGGAACCTGGACTTCCGTAAACTGGATTTGTGCATTCCGATAATTGATGCCGCTCGGTGGGTTTGTGATAAGAGGAGCCGCAGGGCTAAAAGGGGAGGGGATGTGTTTAGTCAAGCGTGACGAACTGCCTGAGGGCAGGCCTCTCACCGCGTAAGTTGCATCAGGTTGCGTCATGCCTCCAAATACAACACAAATCGTTCGTGCGGCCCTGTCTGTTTACGTTCGGCGTCCCTGGATTTGCGTCGAAGGCCATACCCGAAACCGTGCAAAAATCCAGTTTCCAGTTTAATCAAATACAGTAATATAAAGCTACGTTTACAAATGCAGAATCATTGTTATTTAATTTTATATTGCAATTAAGAAAACTATTCACGCTTTCGAAAAAAATCCCTGACTTAAAAAAAAATTCTTGACATTTCCAGGTTTTTCCAGGTATTTAAAAATTCCCTGACATTACTAGATTTTCCAGGTGGGGTAGACACATTGGATTTTAAAGATTTCACAATGATTCCAAAAGATTTCCAAAACTTCATGAAGACTTGTACATCAGATTTCACAAATATTTCACAAAGGTTCCAAAATATTTCCAAATATTTCATAAAGACTTTCAAATATTTTAAAAGATTTAAAAGATTTTAAAAGATTTTAAGCTTGTACGCCAGATTTGAAGAGTGATCAACCCCTCGATAAAATGAAATACTGATACTACTTACTAAGAGAGCGACCTGCAGATTCTATACGCTTATTTAAGCAATTCCTGGCCTCCTTTAGGGTGATCATACACAGCCCCACTGTATACGAATTATTCGCATCTGTAACCAAAAATTAAATGTTTGAGATCCGCACAAATTTCAAAAACTCCAACTTTATGTATTCTGATGACGTACCTAAATTAGTAAATAAATATTCAGTAACATTTTTAGGTAACAATCTCGTTTCTAGCTTCTCTCCTTTCTGATTTTCGGAGCAGACTTGCCACGCGTGATATTCATGTCCCAGGTTTTGATTTGACTTTTCGTTCACCGCCCATTTCATCTAAAATACATAGGGCAAGTAATATTTTGTATCTGATTAAACAGGGTGTCTACTCAAATCCTGAAAAAAAATTCCACGACTGTTCCAGGTAACTGAAGTTTTTTCCAGGTATAATTTTTCATAGTACATTCAAAATTTTCGCATTTTTTAAAACGACAAATTATATAAAAAAATATTCCTAAATATATTAGCATCGCCGATTAATTAAACAATAGTAAAAACATAATTATTAATTCCTTGAATTTTTTCTCTAAATTTCATGAATTTCAATAATAATTCAGACAAATTTTCATTTTAACTTCTCATACTTAAAATTCACTGCATATTTAGGTAAAGTTAACGTGGGTACTCTATTAAATTCAAACTGCTAACTTCTCATGTATAAATATTGCCTTCTCAACAAGAGAGCTGCATTTTTAGCCAAATAGTTGAATTTTCAACGGAAAAAATTCATTTTCTACCAAAAAAATACGATTTTTCAACAAAATACATGAATTCTAAACCAAATAGTTCAATTTTCAACTGAAAAAGAACAGTTTTCAACCAAATAGTTTAATTTGGAACTAAAAAAATGGTCAGTTTTCAACCAAAAATGGAATAGTTCAACTTTTAATTTGAAAAATTAATTTTCCACAAAAAAGCAACAAATTTTCACCCCAAGTGATGAATTTTCAACTAAAATTTTGAATAATTAACTGGAATACTTGAATTTCAAAAAAAAAAAAAAAAAAACTTTCAACCAAATAGTGGAATTTTGAACTAAAAAATATCAATTTTTAACTAAAATGATGAATATTTCACTGTAATACTTGAATTTTTAACCAAAAAGATAGATTTTCCAACAAAATACAATTATTTTCAAAGAAATAGTGGAATTTTTAACTGAAAAAGATCAATTTTCAACCAAGTAGTAGAACTTTGAACTAGAAAAGATAAATTTTCAACCAAAAATATTTAACTGGAATACTTGAATTTTAAACCAAAAAGATACATTTTCAACCAGAGATTAATTTTTCACTAAAATGATAATATTCAACTGGAATAGTTACATTTTCAGTTAAAAACATAAATTTTCGACAACAAAAAAATACAACTTTTCAACAAAATAGTTAAGTTTCAACTGGAATCGTTAAATTTTCAGTGAAAAAAATGTATTTTCAGCCAAAGAAAAAACGAATATTCAATCGATTCTGAACGAAAAATATAATAATTGATATTTCAACATAAAAAGATTTAATTTTTTTATCAAAAGCAGTTAAATTTAAACAAAGAAGATGAGTTTTCAACTCGAGTTGAATTTCCATCTAAAAAAGATTTTTCAGTCAAGGGAGCGAAAAATTGCAAAGAAACTGTTGAATTTTCAAGAAAAAGATTAATTATCAGCCAAGATTAATTTTCTACCAAAAAGAACGAATTTTTAACAAAATATATGCATTTTCAACCAGACACTTAAATTGTCAACTAAAAACTATAATTTTCAACCAAAAATTGAATAGCTAAATTTTCAGTTAAAAAATTAATTTTAAACCAAAAAAGCGAATTTGCATCACAATAGTTAAACACAGTAATATAAAGCTACTTTTGCAAATAAAGATTCATTGTTATTCAATTTTATATTTAAATTAAAAAAACATTGGACACGCTCTCGAAAAAATTTCCTACCAATTTCAGCTTTTCCAGGTAGGGCAGATAGTAGGGTATTCAGAATATGTCAGAGAATAAGAATCAATCACAAATTCTGAGGGTTGAATGATTTAAAGCCACTCTTATTGGTCCCCAAAGAAAACACCATAAATGACGAATTTGAATTTTACTTGATATTGCGGTTTATTAAAGCTTTTTGAAAGTTTTTTTCATCAATAATTGTTAATCGATCATTTAAGAATACCCAGCCATATTTTAACTAATGTTCAATTGTTTAAACGATTTTAATTTGTTTAAACATTTTTTTTAGGTAAGTCGCGAAATGAACGTATGCTTTTTTAGGCAAACTATATACTTGAACAAACATGTATTATTTAAATAATTAAAAAATTATTTAAACAAATTATTATATTCTTATCATTGATTAAAGTACTCATAACGTCTAGAAATCACGTTCGTTTCGCGACGTACCTGAAAAAAAAGTTTAAACAAATTAAAATTGCTTTCACAATTGAAAATGAGTTGAAAAATGACTGGGTAATAAAACGTTACTAATTAATGATTGAAAAAAATTCAAAAACGCGTTAATAAACTACAATATTACGTACAATTCAAATTTGTCACTTGGGGTTTTCTTCGGGGACACATAAAAGTGGCTTAAAGTCATTGACCCGCAAAATTAATGATTGATTCTTATTCTCTGACAAATCCTGAACAATATACTGTAATACGGAATTACTTGTAACCTATTATCACATTTGAATATTATATTTACAAAAGGATAACTTTTCCCATGTTAAATCAATGGGAAACTTCATGGTCTCTGCGCGACCCCTAAATTTTAACCGATTTCGTTCCAATTTGAAGAAATTGTTTTTTGGACATGAAAAAACTTGAGGGGGTTGGGGATGAGAGAAAAGTTCTAAAAAAAATTGTACAAAGTATAAATAAGAGCCACCCTAGTAGACACCCTGTTAAAGCATCTCAGAATGATGAATTTTAAGACGGGAGAAATATAATGTGAACTTACAGAAACAACCGAAGCATTAATATTCGTAAGCGAAACGTCAACGAGATTCTTAATCGTGAATTGATCAGTTTCAGGAGGGGGTATCGTTATAGTTGACCAAGGCAATTGGCTTTCGCTGGTGGTAGGCCATCCTTGTTCAGTCTTTGCCAAGACTCTGACGTCGTATTGAGCTTCAGGCGTCAAATCTAAAAAGTTGAACAAATCTTAGTCTAACACTAATTAAAATTAAGAATAGATGGTTAAAATTTAGAGTTAAGAAATGCAAAGTACCAGTGAGAATGTAATTCTCGACAGTTGGGGGAAAGTAGAGAATCCAGGATGAAGGATGTTGATGAAGCCTCCACTGTAACTTATACTGCACAATTACACCCTGCGCTTGCCTTTTATTCAGGGGTATCCAAGTCACGTTTACTTTCGAACTGCTGACCAAGTTCAAATTTATCTTTGGTGCTGATTTTGGAACTGTGGAAAATTTAAATTTAAATTAAACAATGTAAATTAGAGCGAACTAGCCAAAAATAAGTTGAGGATCGTTCCCTTTCGTACCACTTGGGGCAGTAGAACATGTGATTACAGTTGACTGGTCGCTGGCCCCATGATTATTGTATAAACGCACATAAAAGGAATAATTCGTGAATGGTTCGAGCAGCTTTGACACTTCCACGGATGTTACGTTTCCAAGTTCAGGCGGAGAAACTTCTTCCTTTCCTCCTTCTACGTTTGAAAAAGAAAGAATCAATGCTATGGTAGAGAAACTGCAGAAAATCCGCTAAGTAGAATCGAATAACCAGTCCGAGTAAATGGAGATATTTGCCAACTGGTTCTCAAGTCTTATTTTAGTAACAACTCTGAATTATTTATTATGTTATTGGGGATTTAAAAATGCTATGCGACTCTATCGGTCCCAGTGTTGGGTAAGTTACTTTTTTCTCTTCCTTGATTTTATAATTTAAAAATCAAAATAACCAAGATTATAATATATAAAAACTTAATTTAAAAAGAAATAGGCATTAGTTAATGTAAATAAAAAACATAAAAAATATTTCGGCAAGTGCAAAACAATATATATTTAGAATAAAATTAAAATTGAGAAATAGACATCTCACTCAGAATATCCTGCGGTATCAGATTTTGGTTTCGTTGACCTTATTTTCATCAGCCATTAAAAATGATTTTTCATGTTGAATTTCAAGTTAAAATCATGAATCACGTATTCAATTCTAGCTATTCTATTACCCCGTTTTACAGTACTATGCAAATCATAACTTTTGACTGACAAAATAGTAATTCAGTACAATTGGCCTAGATTTAAGACCAAAGATTAAACCAAACGTATGCAATTTTTTTACCGGAAGAAATTAATTTTTAAACCAAACGGAACACTTTTGAACATGAGTTAAATTTTACAGCCAAAAGGATGAATTTTCAACAACAAAGTTACGTTTCAACTAAATAGTTGTACTTTCTACCAAAATATGTAGGTAAATTTTTAACAAAATACATGAATTTTCAACCAAATGGTTGAATTTTCATAACGAAAATATTAATTTTCAAGAAAAAAAATCATTTTCAACCAGATAGTTGAATTTTTTACTATTTTAAACCAAAAAGATAAACTTTCAACAAAAAGAGTTAAATTTCCAACAACAAAAAATCATTTTTAACCTAATAGTTGAATTTTCTACAAAAAAAATACTAATTTGAATCAAAATACTTCAATTCTCAACCAAGGAAATTTGAGAAATTAATTTTCAAGTAAAATTATGAATCTTCAATCAAGCAACTGAATTTTTAACAAAGTAGTTCAAATTTCAACCGAATAATTAGATTTTCAACAAGAAAAGACAAATTTTCAATAAAATAGATGAACACCCCCTCTACAGAATTTTTTTTACAAAAAAAAAAGACGAGTTTTCAAACCAAAAACAACAGTTTTCATAAAAAAAAATTCGTTATTTTTCAACGAACTAGTTGAACTTTCCACCAAAACACTTCAAATTAACAAAATACATGAATTTTCAACGAAAATAGATGAATTCTCATTTGGTTTCAAAATCATCTTTTTGGTTGAAAGGCCAACTATTTGGTCAAACTTTCGATTAACTTTTTGAAAAATAATTTTTTTTTCAAGATTCATCATATTAGTTGAAAATTCATCTTTTTAGTTGAAAATTAAACTATTTTGTTGAAAATTTGTTTTTTGTTTTTGCTTAAAAATTATTATTTTTTTAAAATCAAAATGTAACTATTCCATTTCTTGTTGAAAATTGATGTTTTCTTGTTGAAAATTTTACTCATTGGTTCGAAATTAATATATTTTGTTGAAAATCCGTTTTTCTTTTGGTGGAAAATTCAATTTTTTATTAAAAATTCATCCTTTTCGGTTGAAATGTAAATTTTTTTTTAAGATTCATAATTGTCCTTGAAAATTCAACTATTTGGTTGTAAATGACCTTTTTTGCTTGAATTTCATATTTTTGGATTGAAAATTCATCTGCATTGTAGAAAATTAAACTATTTAGCTGACAATTAATTTTTTTGTTGAAAATTCATATTTTTGGTTTAAAATTCAACTATTTTTGACAAAATATCGTCTATTTGTTTAAAAACTAAACTATTTATTTTAAAAATGTAACTACTTGGTAGAAAATGAACTTTTTTGTTGAAAAATCATATTTTTCAGTAGAACCCCAATCTTTTTGGTGGATATTTATCTTTATGGTAAAAAATTCATCCTTTTTGGATAAAAAGGTAACTATTTCGTTGAAAATTAATCTGTTTTGGTTGATGATTTAACTATTTTGTAGAAAATACGTCTTTTTTAACTGAATTCAACAGTTTTTGATTTTTATTAGGAATATTTTTGGTTGAAATATCAACTATTACAAGTTTTGATGATGAATAATCTTTTTTGTTTGAAAAAAATATTTGGTTTAAAAAATAAATACTTTGTAAAAAATTCAATTCATTTTGGAGATTCATAATTTTAGTTAAAAATTCAACTATTTGGCTGTAAATTACTGTTTTTGTTTGAATTTCACGTTTTCGCACTGAAAATTCAACTGCTTTGTAAAAAAAATGCATCTTTTTGGTTTGAAAATTCAATAATTTGGTAGAAAATTAATTAATGTTATATTATTATATTAAATTATCGGTTGAAAATAAATTTTTTGTAGAAAATGCATATTTTTTTGTTTAAATTCAACTATTTGGGTAAAAAATTGATCTACTTGGCTAAAAACTAAACTATTTATTGGAAAATTTAACTGTTTGGTAGGAAATTAAATTTTTTGTTGAAAAATAATATCTGGCTTCAAAATTTAAGAATCTGTTGAAAATATGGATTTTTAGGTACAACATTAATCTTCTTGGTGGAAAATTCATCTTTTTGGTTACACATGTAACTATTTTGTTAAGAATTCATCTTTCTGGTTGAACATTCAACTACTTGGTTGAAAGTCACATGACGTATTTTTTTAGTTGAAAATCTATCTATTTGGTTAAAAATTCCTGTATTTTGTTGAAAATTCGTTTTTTAGTAGAAAATTATTCTTCTCGGTTGAAAATTCATCTGTCTAGGTTAAAAATGCAGCTATATGAAAAAAAATTCATATATTTTGTTGAAAGATTAATTATTTGGTTGTGAATTAAACTATTTTGTCATAGTTATTTTATCATCTAAAATTCAACTGCTGTTTTGCTGAAAATTCGTCCTTTTGGACTGAAACATAATCGTTGACGGTAGAAAAGTCTGGGTTAAAAATTCATCTTGATTGAAAGTAAACTTTTTTGGCGAAAACTCGATTATTTGCTTAAAAATTCAACTATTTAGTTGAAAATTAAATTGTTTTCTTGAAAGCTTGTTTTTGGCTTGAAAATTAAAAATCTTTTACAATTTTTTTTTTCTTTATTGACTGAAATATGTTTCTTGATTGAAAATTCGTCTTTTTGATTTGAAAATAGTGTCTTTAGAGTAATTTTTCGAAATAGTAGCAAAATAGTGTTATCGCTAAAAAAAAGTGTCAACTAGTGTTAATAGTAGTGATTCCGAGGCCTGAAATTGTCATTTTAATTGTACAAATTGTAAGTTTTTTTTTTCTTACCAATGGGACTGTAATGAACGGTATATGCTGTAATATTAGTACTCGGCAGATACTTCGGTGGTTCCCAAGAAATGTAAATCCTCTGTGGGGACAAAGCGTGGCATTTTAAAGCAGTTGGTGCATCGGGGCTGTTACGGGAAGTATTTACTTGAAGCCGACCAGCGGCCCAAATCTCCCCAGCTTCGCTCACCGCCACGCACTGATAAACTCCAGAATCAGTCGGAACCGTAGCGGAAATCGCGAGTTCGACTTTGTTCGAGCCTTTCTCATAAATCGTTCGTCGCCCTGGAAACATTCCTCATATAACAACCCTACTAGATCTTATGTTTTATTTTAAAGACTGCAGGCCTCGCAGTCCCTATGGGATAAAATATAGGGACCAAAGGGTTCTTCTTTCGCCCTCAAAGGGTAACAAATTCAGAATAAATTCATAAGACCTCAAAATAATTCAAGCTGAATTCAAAAGAATTCAAAAGTATTGGAAAAATTTTATTAATCCAAAAAATTCTATTGATTTCCGTAAAATTGGAATGAATTCAGAGAAATTAAAGGTGAATGAGAAGAATTCGATGAAGTTAATAAAAATTTAAAGCGAATGAAAAAAATCAGATGACTTTAAAACAATTTGAATATGAAAAATCTGCTATGAAGTCAATAACTTTGCAATAAGCTTAGAAAAATTCAAGGGAATTCAAAAGAATTTCATGAAAGGCCTAAGAATTCGCGGTGAGGTTAAAAGACTTCAGGACCAATTGAATAAAAACTTTTAGAAATTTAAAAAATCCATTGAATTAAGTAGAATTGAGTAAGATTAGAAGAATTCAAGCGAATTAAACAAATTTGTGAGAGTTCAAAATTTTTTAAAAAGAATTCAGGGTGAATTCTGAAAAAATTATTTCAAATCTTTGAAGCCCTAGTAATTTCTTACTAAAAAAGTGACGAATGACTACAAAACAAGTCAAGTCAAATTGAAAACAATTCAAATGAATTGGACAAATTTAGTTTAATCGAAAAAATCCATTTACTTTAGTAAAATTTTACTGAATTTAGAGGAATTTAAAGAAAACGAAAAGAATTCGATAAAATTCATAATAAATCTATCTAAATTAAAAAAACAATCTTGTGAATACAAAACAATTCAAAAATATGAAAACATTACTTGAATTGAGTAAGTTTGAAATGAGTTGCAAACAATATTTGAAAATCTTTTGAAATCTTTGAAACCCTGCGACGAAATCCCTCACTTCTTGTGAATAAATTCTTTAAAATCCATCAAAATATTATAAAATACAGTGAAATTAAATGAAATTTTATACTTCCTGAAATCCTGAAAAATTTATTAATATCCTTTCGTATCTTCCGAAATTCTTTGAAACCGAATGCAAATTTTTAAAAATCTCTAAAAATGATGAAAACCCTTGGAAATCCCTTGAAATTGTTTAAATCTCTTGCAAATGCCTTGAAATCTTTTAAAATACCCTAAAATATTCCAAAATCTTTGAAATCACTTCAAACTATTGAAATAAATAAAAAAAATCTGGGAATCTTTTAAAATTTCCTAAAATATTTCGAATCCATTGATATCTTTTGAAATCCCTTGAAATTTTATCATGCATTTGAAAATGCCTGGGAATCTTTTACAATACTCTAAAATATTTAAAATCCTTTAAAATCCCATTAAATTACTGAAATTCATAAAAAATTTCTTTGTAATCTTTTAAAATAACCTAACTACCGAGAATCGTATTTAAAATCCTTTAAAATCTTTTGAAATTTTTTAAAGATCTTGAAGCTGCCAAGGAATTAAAAAAAAATAATTTCAAATATTTCAAATTCTTTGATCATTTTGTCAAATAATCCTTAGGACCAATTATATACAAACTTTAAAAATTCAAAAAATTCCATTGAATTAATTCGAATTGAACAAATTTAGAAGAATTTAAGTGAATTAAAAAAATTCCGAAGAATTAAAAGAATTCAGAGTGAATTACAAAAAATAATTTCAAATTTCTTCAAATCGTAGAAACCCTACAAAATACCTTACTTCTCTTAAATAAATTCTTTAAAATTCACTAAAATATTATTAAATCCCGTGAAATTAAATGAAATCTGATGAAACTTCCTGAAATCCTGATCAATTCATTAAAATACTTCGAGAGCTCTTAAAACCCCATAAAATAATTGAAATCCTCGGAAATCTTATAAAATCCTGTGAAATCTTTTTAAATGTCTTAAAACCTTATAGATCCTGTAAAACCGTTATATATCTTCCGAAATTCAAAAAAAGGCTTTATCCTAAAATATTTCAAACTCCCCAAAATCCCTTCAAATTGACGAAATAAATAAACAATTCCTTGGAATCTTTTTAAATTCCCTTAAATATTTCAAATTAAAAGCTCTTCAAAATGCCTTACTAAATATAGGGTACAATAGGGGGGGTGTAGGGACCGGTCCACAGTGGGCTGAATCGGGAATTCAAAAATAAAAATTACCTACAGCCTACAAATCTTAACCGATTTTCAATTTTTTTTAAAGAAGTGATCAGCAATAATTGCATAAGAGCGTCTATGGATTAGATTTTTATCGTTTTCTATTTTTTATAAGAATAAACAAAGAGCGAAAATGAAAATTTTTTTATTTATCTTTAAATAAATAACTTAATTAACTCCATTCTCTATGAAAATGAATGTCGAAGTATCTAAAGAATATAAATAATTAACAGGATATCGAACCTAATTGTTACGAACAAATCATATTAACAAAATGTTAACATCGTGGAAATTTTGCTTGAAAAGTCTATTTGTTAAGTTGAAATTGCTTGATTTTATTGACAGGATCATATTTGATCATGAAAATTTGTTGTCTGGTATAATTTGTTTATTTTATAGACAATTTATAAAAATTATAAACAAATTATATAAACAAATGCATAGTTTGGGCATTTATTGGCAGAAAGTAATAGTTTTCCTTAGTACCTTTATATTATACTAGTGGTAATATTTAGTGATAAAAATTGGTCATTCGATATTATTTGTTTATTTTATAAACAAATTTTATTTAAAAAATGCAGTTCGGTCATTTATAGACAGAAAGTAATCGTTTTTCTTTCTGATCGTCTTCAAATTACATAAGTAGTGATGTTTAGTGACGAAAACTTCTCGTTCGATATTATTTATTTTATAAATGACTGCGTAGTTTGGTCATTTATGGACATTTTTCCTTTTTCTTTCTTATCGCCTTAAAATTATATTAGTGATGTTTAGTGATTTTTTATTATTGTCTTCAAAAGATATGTGATGTTTTAGAAGAATTAGCTTCCAAATTGTACTTATCAATCATTTCTGCAGCTTCTTCTGAAAACTGTCCGATTGGAAGTGAAAAATGCTGCTGCTGATAATATCGAATGACAAATCCTCATCACTAAACAGCACACTAATATAATTTTAAGAAAGAAAAAAGTTTACTTTATGTCTATAAATGGCCAAGCTATGCAGTTATTTATAAAATTTATTTATGAAATAAACAAATAATATCGAACTAGAAGTCTTCACCACTAAACATCATCACTTATATAATTTGAAGACGATCAGAAAGAAAAACTATTACTGTCTATAAATTGACAAACTATGCACTTGTTTATAAAATGAACAAATAATATCGAATGAAAATTATTCATAATTAAACACCATCACTTATACAATTTGAAGGCGTTAAGAATGAAAAACAATTACTTTCTACACATAAAATGCCAAACAATGCATTCGTTTATAAAATTTGTTTGTAATGTAAACAAATAATATCGAATGACCAATCTTTATCACTAAATATTACCACTAATATAACTTAAAGGTACTGAAAAAGAAAAACGATTACTTTCTGCCAATAAATGCCTAAACTATGCATTTGTTTATAAAATAAACAAATTATACCAGACAACAAATTTGCATGATCAAATATGATCCTGTCGATAAAATCAAGCAATTTCAACTTACAAATATATTTTGCACGCAAAATTTCCACGATGTTGACATTTTGTTGATATAATTTGTTTATAACAATTAAATTGGATATCCTGGCAATTATTTATATTCTTTAGATACTTCGACATTCACTTCCATCGAGAATAGAATTAACTTATTTATTTAAAGATAAATATATAAAAAATGTCACATTTTCGCTCTTTGTTTATTTATATAAAAAATAGAAAATTAAAAAATCTAATCCATAGACGCTCTCATCGAACTATTGCTGATCACTACTAAACAAAATTTGAAAATCGGTTAAGAATTGTAGGCTGTAGGTGATTTTGAATAGTAAATTCTCGATTCAGCCCACTGTGCAGGCTGTGAGACCTGAGACTGTCTTTTTATGACACATGCATGATTTTAGCCCTTTTCGACACCCATGAAGCGGGGCTAAAGCTCTACTTTTTACTCCCTAGGGACTGAAAAGTGACTTCAGAGGTGAATAATGAAAATTATACATCTATGAGCTCGCATTTTACAATTATCAGTCCACTCAACGTAAAAACTGTCACATCACTACTTTACCACCGAGCAATTCACGCCTACCCCGAAAGGGAAACGGCTTAATGATATAATAATAAAATAATAATCGTGCTAACAGGCTAAAAATCTACAGACACATATACATACAGACAGAAAATTCGCAAAAACCTGTTTTTCGGGTTCAGAAGGTCTCAAAACGTGGACTTTTGAATTCGAAAAGCAGTTCCAATATCAGGGCTAATCAGAGCACAGGACCTCGAGTCTGCGCATTCCGGGCTCCCCATCTGGCAGCACTGCTTGACGCAACGATCACGTCATGGCTTTGGTGCATGAGAACTCGCGCCTCCGGTATTCCAGAAGGCTTTGCTATTATTCTCTGGAAGGATCGTTCCTTGATTTAGGTCCCACAGAGAGTCCGACAGTCCCCGGAGCAGCTACACCTCGCGATGTAGGCCCCCTGGTTCACCTATTCCAGATTTATAGTCCGATGTGACCCTTAAGCCCTCCCATCAGCTGCAATGTTATGTGATCTCTAGGGAGAGATTATATATTGTATTACTGAGTTCCAAACAAATAATCATTTCAAATTGCCAACATTCATATTTTTCGTGGTAAGAACATGAAAAATATGTTAAAACTTTGTATATACAGGTTGCCCCGGACTCAAGTGTCCGGACTTTAACGACTGTATAAAAATAAAAATAATAAACCGAAAATTCCTTTTCCAAAAATCAGTTGAAGTTTTTGAGTTATAAAATATTTAAGCTGGACCAATCAGGAACGCGGTACAAATAGTCGCGCGTCCGTGAGCGGGATTCCAACGTAGTGTAGTGACCCCTGTTCTCCCGTCGCTAACCCCGGCTCGGAGCTCGCTTCAATAACACTGCGTTGGACTCCCGCTCACGTACGCACGTCTATTTATACCGCGCTCCTGATTGGTCCAGCCTAAATATTTTATAACTCAAAAACTAAAACTTCAACTGATTTTTGGAAAAGGATTTTTCGATTTATTTTGTTTATTTTTGTACAGCTATATAAGTGCGAACACTTGAGTCTAAGTCACCCTGTATAACGACCCCAAGATGAAGTATTTTGATAAGTTCTTTAAGAAGCTATTGCGAAAAAAGTATAAATTGCAATATATGCTTAATATACAATATACAATTATACATAATAAATACATAAATATTAAATAAATAAATAGTAATAAATACATAAATTTTCACGGCCTCAAAATAACAGTTTTTTGCTTCAAAAGCTTAAATTCGAAAATATTTGGTTTGCAATTTCTTAATTTTTGGAGGTTTCCAATTTTTAATTTCACCACGTTGTAGTTTTAAATTCAAACATTAAAAATAAATTTCAGTATTAAATTCAGTCACTTTTAAATTGAATAGTTTCATATTTAATTTCTCTAGAATGCTTGGTTTCAATTTTAAACGTGAAAAATTGTCCGTTTTTTTTTAATTCTTTGAAATCGTAGAATATGAAATTGAAAGACTTTGATAGCCTCTAGGATGAATTCAAAATAATGAAAAACTTTGAATTAGAAATGATAAAATTTCAACTGCTTTGTAATGAAATGGTCCAATTAAGAAAATGTAAGTCGGTAATTTTTCAATTTTAAGAGATTCTGATTTAAAAATTTTCAAATTATTCAATTTTATTTACAAAATTTTAATATTTCTCATCGGGCTTCAATTTTTTATAAATGCTGGAGGAGTAGGAGTAATCCTGTGAGCCGTTCTAGGTCCGTCGGATTTTTTGAACTGAATATTACGTAAAATGTTATGCTGATTACGGAAAAATACTACCCGCCCCCCTGAAAAATGGATCAGTTTCGAGATATTCGCATTTTTTTTAAATGAATGCAATAGTCCTCTTACAATTTCAGGTTTTTTGAAACTTCGAACACAGCATCGGTTAGGAAACCCATTTATGAAGTGAAATTACCTGTATCATTTTTTTATTCAGTCGATTTTGAACATAACAAATTAATGAATTTTTTTGTAATACTAAATTTTTTAATGACAGTTATCAATTTCGAGAAAACATCGATTAAAGAAATACGAAAATTCTGTCAGAATAGAAAGGTTTTTTCTTAGTGCAAGCAATTTTATCAGCAAATTTCAAGGGATAAAAGATACTCTGTTTTGGTTCTAATTCAACTTCAATAGAAAAAAAGGTACTCAAATGTTTATATTTAACAAGTCAATGCACATTTTTGAATGCCCATACTTTGACGTGCTATATCTTTAGCGATTTAAAATTAAATCATATGGTAATTTGTACATCAATAATGTAAAGCTTTATTAAGAAATTGTCATCAGCTAATTTTAGATAAAATAATAACGGTTTGTACCGCAGACACTTATGGTAAAACTGAATAATTTTCATAAAAATTAAATAATAAAATGGCGTTCTTTTAAATGTTCCATTACTTATTCTGTATTTTCTTTCGATTAAAAAAACGTACATTGAAATTTGTTGAATAGATTCGGAGATATACGCCTACAAAGTTGGCGGGTTGGCGTAATCCACGGTGTACTCAACGGGAAAAAATAACGATGTACGCAGAGGATTAAACAAATTGTTTAATTTCTAGATCAAATATTTTTCAAAGTGTTATTTTTTACAAACTATTTAACACAATATGTTAATAGGTCTTAATTGTCATAAAATTGCATAAAAGCAAAGAGCGAACAAAGAGACCATGATATATAGGGCCAGAATATGACTTTCGACCTGGCCATGACACAAGAATAATATTAATTTGATAATAGTATATTAATAATATGACATTTAAAAAAAATTATTAACTTCTTTAAACAAACGATAGATGAGTTTCTTCCTTTTTAAATGTTGAAGAAAACTAAAAAAAATAAATTCATTCTAGCAGTAACCAGTCTTGAAATATAGTGAAAATAAAAACAGGCTGAGAAACGTAGTATTAGTTATATTGCGTATCAAGTGGGAGGCGACGGTCTTTTCGTGACATCTTTTTAGGACCTGTTGTAGGTAAGGCCACCGAAGGTGCCTGATCTGAAATCACGAATACACGAGTCACGAAAAGGACCTCCTACGAGACACGCACGATAATTTTTACAACAGGATCATGAAAAGCCTATAAGAAGTTCTGTCAGGAAAACCTTACTACAATTGAAAATCCCGATTTAATAACCACTCATCATATTTGCTGGGCCGCTTTAGGCCGTTTAAGTTGGCCCCTGATGGCTTGAAAATCATTTTTCGAAAATTCAAATTTTCAACATATCACTTTGTGGGAAATTTCATGGTGCACATTTTCTTTTCCTTGCAAAAAAGTTAAATCTTTTACCGTTTCTGAAAAAACTCCAAAAAAAAACTGGATTTTTCAGAAAACAAAATCTACTAAATATTTTCACTTCAAGTAGCTCTGAAAGACAAAGTTCAAAATATTTTTAGATGAAAATTTAAGGATTTATCCTTCAAACTTTTCTGAAGATTATGTGCTATTTGTAATTTATTGGTTTTGTTAGAGAAAGAAGTTATGTATTTTTTTGTAAAGCAGTATCAAAATAATATTAGACAATTTTCAATCTCTTTGTTTATTGAGGGAAGTTTGAGTAAGCCCTAACTTTTAGCGGAAGAAATGTTTATTATGATATAATGAAGTTTTCTGAAAAGTATTCAATTATAAAGTGATAAGCTACAAAGTTTAATTGTCAAAAAAATAATTTTTAAGCTGTCAGGGGCCATCTTGAGCGGCCTGAAGCGGCCCAGTAAATTCTCTGCGTGGTTATTGAATCCGGAGTCTCAACTACTGGTGTAAAAAAAATTAAACTCAATTCATTATTTTATTTTCACAGTTCAGTAATTTACTCGGTACTGTCTACCAAAAAGGGAATTTAATCTTCTCTTCTGACGGGACAACAGTTATCAGTCCAGTAGGCAACCGCATCACAGTATACGATCTCAAAAAGTACGTATACTCAATAAGGATCTTGGAATATACCTTATTACTCTCCTGTCGGTCGTTATTAATTTAATTTATATTCTCTTGCAGTAATAAATCATTGACACTTCCTGTGGAAAGCAGATATAACTACAACTCAATGGCGTTATCACCAAATGGTTATATATTAATTGCAGTGAATGAAGGTATCTTGCAATGTCACTTATTATCCACGTACCACTTCTATAATTTAATTGTTGGCTTTTCTACTTTTTGCTTGGGTTTAATTTTGTTTATATATAATTTTTTTGTGCTACATTATTCTATACTGTACGAGAGTTTCATATTTATTCTCAGAATGGGGACCTTTAGTTATGCTTTTTTTTTTTTTGATCGATACTCTCCTCAATGAAAACTAGAAGTTTTCTGGGAAAAATCAAGAAGACGCAATTTTGAGCCATTTTCGAGAAAAATGCATTTAAAGAATTGCGAATGGATGGTCATAGCGGTGGCCGTTGGTTCCGCAAATCTCAGTCAGGTAGGTCGTGAGCCATAGGTTAGATCCACAAAGACTCTTCAAGGAACGGATTAGGAAGATTAGAAAGTTAACGATGGAGTTTTCTTTTTAGATAGACTGAGGTTTGAAATTAAGATGCGAATAATAGTTCTCTTAATTTTAATTATGTCAGTTCAAAATTTGTCTCTTTTAAAATTCTTTTTTACATTGATGTTGTACTACATTTAGAATAACTTTTTGGTGGCTGACTTTTGAAGAGTGATTTTTTTTTTATTTTAACGAAGAAAGGGAAAAATCGGTATTCTCGAAAATCCAAGTCTCCTATTCTGTTCGAACTGTTTGCAATTGCTCAAACAAGTTTAAAATATTAAATTTGATAATAACGTTAAAAAAGTAGCTAATATGTAATATTATTATTATTATACCTTTAAGACATATCCCTTCCAGGGTAAGCGTGACTCACTCAGTGAGAAAGGAAGTAATGTGGGGGAGCGGGTATGGACTTTTAGATTGATCTAGACACAGTATGCTGATAAATCTCTCTAGCGATCACCCCAAGTGAAGAGCCTCACAAAGTCATCATGTAAAGCTCCCCACTCGGGCCCATTAGGATCCAAGGTCTTTTGTTCCAAGCGTCATTCACTCCACTGACACCCTTCTTCATGCATTTCATATAAACTATTTGTCGCCACACCTTCCTGTCCTGGTATACCTCTTTAGCTTCCTTCACGTCCATGCATTCTCTTATGCAAGCTCTTGTGCTTACATGGCTTCTCATACCTCTTTGAATTAGGATCTCATTCACACATTCTAACCATTCTTTCCGCGGTCTGCCTCTGGGCACACTACCATTTACTTTACCTTGATATACTTGTTTCGTCAGTCGTTCATCTTTCATTCTCTTAACATGTCCAAAACGCCTTAACGAATTTCTTACTAGTGTTTCCTCTACATCACATTTTTTTAGGATCACCTTATTATTCACTTTGTCCATCAGCGTTTTACCGGACATCATGCGCAGGAATTTCATGTTAATCGTGTTAATTTTACTCTTATCCTTTTCTTGGTAGGTCCAGGTCTCGCTACCGTACAGCACAGTCTGTATAAATATAGAGTTATCAGGGTGTCTATTCTACCGGGAAACCGGAAAAAAACCGGGAATTCGCTCGAAGCGGCAAAAAACCGGGAAATGACCGGGAAAATCTAGATTTCTAGTGAAAAAAAAGATGAATTTTCAATTTTCGCGCGAAAAGGCTTTTTTTTCTGCTTTATCGGCCGCCGTTGCTTATAATCGCGAAAATTTTTTGACCAACGTATTCTAACCGTTTTCGTTAGTGCCAAATGCGTCGAAAACAAATGAAAGTCGTTAGTAAGCAAAACTTTTATTTACAATGGCATTATATTATAAGATTTTCATGCTGGGCGTGTCTGGAGCCGAAAAAAACATTATCTATGAATCTCATTTACTCGTTCTCGTGAAAATAGTTGCGAAATTTTATAGTGTTGTAGGGTAGAACATTTTCCGACTGCAAAATACGTAAGTACGTAACTTAAAAGACTGGCCAAAAGAGATACATTTTTAAAGATATTCGTTTGAACCTGTAATATGTATGTTTTTTACTCACAATTTGCAAAAATTAACATAGCGATAATATGTTCATAAAATAATTACTCGAAGTATACTCCAGTATTTTTCATTTTCTATCATAAATACTTCAAAAAAGGAATCACAGATGGACTTACCTTGATATGTACTGGGTCAAAACTGACCGAGAGAAAACCGGGAAATGACCGGGAATTTGAAAATGGCCGATCGATAGACACCCTGGTTATGTGTTGCCCTTTCCTTCAAACATCATAATTTTTTTTTATTTGCGTTAATTTTGAGGTCCATGTTATTTATGCTTGTATTCAGTTTGCTCAACATTCTTTGCAAGTCTTCGACTGACTGCCATAACCACCTTATCATCTGCGAATGCTAACCCACGTACCTTCACTGTCCCGAGATCCACACCTTCTTCGTCGATGACGGCCATTTTTAGACATTTGTCCATGAATATAATAAATAGCCATGAGGACATGAAGCAGCCTTGTCTCACAACTTGCATAATATCGAACCAGTCACTCAGTTTCCCATTTACCCTTAAACTCGCTTTGCTACCAGCATATATTGTTTTTATTGCTTGTAGGAGCCATCCATTGACTTCGTACTCTTTCAGGACTTCCCAAAGTTTACTTCTATCCACCTTGTCAAATGCTTTTTCTAGGTCAACATATGCACAGAAAACTTTTTTCGTTACTCTCAAATCCGTACCAAAAAGCAGAAGCTTGTAGAATATATTCCACTGGAAAATCCGTACCAAAAAGCAGAAGCTTGTAGAATATATTCCACTGGACTACAAAATAAAAGTTTTAAATATAGCCAGAAAACATCCAGGCTGGAGCCTAAAGGCCCTACAAAGACAAGATGTCCTCGTCTCAAATATATGTGTGACATAGCCAGGTGGAAAGAACACATAAAGAGTGGTGGGGCCGTTATTGAAAAAGACAATACTATTGATTCATAGACTTATAATCTTTTCACCGAAGTTCGCCAAAATTATCAGCAAGTCCCCATCAAGTGTGTATTCTTACAGGAGGTAAAACGGTTTATAAAGCGTCTTTAAAACTGTTCTTACTTGATAGAACAAAATCGCGAAATTAATTTCTGCGCGCATAGTATAAAAATACATTCAGTTGTTTACCATCAATTGTCCTCTCCCATATTTTGTAATATGACATTATGCTTGGTATGCTTCGAAACTCCGTGATGATACTGAAATTTTTATGAATAGGAATGAATTATGATTTCCCATCGACCTTTTAAAAAAACTATATAAATGTAAAAAATATGTGTTTATTATATGTGCCAGATGTCGCGAAACTTGTTGTTTTCCTTGCTTTTATGACGAGTATCACTCTGGTTCGTGCAATACTACATAATCCGTATGATATAAATAATAATTTTTCAAAATAAATGTTGATGTAAAACAATAAATGTGTTGAAGATAATTGACTATTATTTCTGTGTTTTATTTTTTGTAGTTTGTAGAAAATATTTGAAACACTTTGTTCCTAATTTAATCTAAACATTGTGGCAACCAAATTAATTAATTTAATATGCCTCGTAGAAGTGGGTGATTCAAGCTACAGACTCGTAACGTGAGTAGCGAATTCGGAGTCCAGAGGCGTTTGAACCGCTGAATTGTTCATAGATCTTTTGTAATAGGTGAAGTGCGAATCAAATATCGGGAGTGGCGGTATATATCCTATTATATAATTCAAATTAGTGCATTTTGGCACAATTTGTGAGGTTGTTTTCTGTGTACATTAGGCTCCCGTTTTTGGACCGATTCAGAATGTGGAGCGGCTGATCTTCATGTCTAGACGAAGTTGAGTCTTGCATGTGGGAAGCTTCAAATACAAGTCCCTCTGGTTAATTTCCTTTGAAAATTAATGCACGTCATCTCTGGCGGAACCATAAACGCACCTGTGAGGCTACGTAAGACATCAACTGATTTTCCGATGTATTTATGTGGCGTTGTCAAGTCAACGATTTTCAGACGAGCGAGCTGCGAGTTAAAATAGAATGGGTTATGACTGAAATATTTTAATATGTATCCTAATTTGTCATTGATATAAATACTACATTTTGATTGTCTCGAAGCCTAAGTTATCTCACTAGTTAATTTTATATGGGGTTTTTAATAAGATCTGTAATTTTAAATAAGCGAGTGTCACAAAATATAAATACTAGAAACTATTGCAGAAAAAAGAATTTTAATAAAATGTACAATTTTCCAAACGAGATATGATAAAAATACGATAAACAGAGCTTTTATTAAAAATAATATATTATTAATCATCAAAAGTCATAATTTTATTCATTCTTATTCAGAAATGGAATAAGTAAGAATTTTGATAAATAAAAAAAAAGTACGGGCAGCGAGAATCGAACGCGCACCCTTCCGGCTATCAGCCACAGATTCTACTAGGTGACCTACCGAAGCTTGGAATACTTTTACGCTGGCTCTATGAACATCCATTCGCAATTCCTTAAATGCATTTTTCTCGAAAATGGCTGAAAATTGTTCCTTTTTCAGATCTGCATCACGAAAAACCGAAAGCAAATAATTGTGAGTTGCAAATATAGAAAGGAGGAGAGTCAATAAGAACTGTTTTTTAGCCAAAAAAATAAATTACTTTTAAAGAAAATCCAGCATGAACCTTGCATTATTTGGCATGTGGTACCTATCAAACTGAGCACTCTTCTTGTTCTTGCTTTATACTGGTCTCTTGCCGTGAATGTGACCATCCACATATAGGAAATCACTAGATGTGATGCAGCGTCACACCCTTGAAGAAGTAGATTGTGGCTTAGTGGCCATCTAGATGGGGTTAGTAAAACACTGTTGGAACAGTCCTTGTGGCGCGAAAGTTTGATAGCTGTTCGTTGACATTGTTTCAGGTGAGCTGGGAATGGTGGTTTATAAGTATAGGATAATCGCGTAGGAGGTTCAAGAATTGCACAGATAAGATTAACGTGGTCATGTGACTATGGCTAAATGATCTTAAAATGGTTTCCGAGTGATTTCTCGCATGTAGTTGCAATATGATCGTCATATCAATTCAATCCGCCATTCAAGTCTAATTCACTTCTTCTTATACCAAGCCTCCCACTTATTTAAATAGATCCGAAAAGAGCTACGAGGTTTACCCAAGAATGGGCAGTCCAAAAAGAGGTGATTTAAAGTATGTGTTTGATATGAGCATTCGCAATCCCCACTATCAATAAAGTTCATCCTGTACAAATTTTGTTTTGTGCAGATATGACCCGTGCGGAGTCAAGTAGCAAGAGTTTTAAATTGACGGGATAAATTTATATGTTTCACGGAACTGCGTTCTTATAATACTAACGACATGCCCATACGGGGTTTTAATCTACGCTGTAGCTTATTTATCCGTCTGCCCTTATTTTGGCCAATACGTCCGATCTACCGTTCCCGCTCATGTCGCTAAGTCATGGCATTCAGACCATATTGATGAGATTTCTCTCTTTTACTATCATGAACAATTTGCCAATTTCGTATACGATGATCAAATGTTTTTATTGCCAAGTCTGCCAGAAAGAATTTGTATTGCGGATAGAGAGTCGCAAGAGTAACGAATTGTTTGATATTATTTGTTATAATGATTTGTATGGTTGCCTAGTTAGCATAAAGTTCAGCTTTATCGAGTAGATAACAGTACCCACGCCTGGAGGGTCTGAAGTTACTGAACCGTCAGTGTAAAAAGGTCTATATCAATTCGAAGGAAACCTGGTTCGCCTCTGATAGCAGAACGGCACCGGAGTAGTCCTCATGCATCCCAGCGCTACCCTGAGGTCGTCGTGTTGGATGCCATCCAGGATCTTAAGACTCGTTCTGCTCGCAGAAGCGAAGAGAGGAGCGCCCTATTCCAGGTATGCACGGACCAGTCCTCTGTAAGCGAACAGCATTATTTTCAGATCTGCGCCTCAGCTACCCCTGGGATCTAGAAGGTCCTAGACCTATACCGATCTAGATCTACTTGCACTATTAATTATGTGGGGTTTTTAACGTAGCTTTTTTTCAAGTCAAATGCGAAATATTTTGATATGTTACACACGGAAAATCTTGTCCGGTTTGTGTCCCCCTCAAGATCACTACGAATTTGTATTTGTTCGTCGATACACTCATACTCCTCCCCAAATGAGTAGAGTAGAACTTGGACGACAAGCATGTTGGTCTGAGCGCCAGTAATCCGTCCTCGCTTCAGATTGATCTTGGCACACTTGTTCAATAAAAGTCCATACTGATCTTTCCTGTATACCCCTCGACGACATTTAAAGCACCCTGAGGTTGGCTTTGGCTACAAGCGTAGCTCTTCAGGTCCAGATGAGATAGTAGATCTAGTTTTCCAAGGAAGCATCAATCTCTCTATGCTATGTGTGGATGAACCTTCAAGCTTTAAAAAAAGACAAATGCTAAGCCTATGCCAGGTTGAATCGAAAGCTGTCCGGTAGTCAATCCAGGACATCGCAGGGCGCGCTGATAGACTGATGCATCTTTGCAGACGCACCTGTTAAGTCGCAGGTTATTTCGGCAGCCTGCTACACCTTTTTTGGAGCCACGTTGTCTGCACATGTCTCACCACACAGGCTCAATTCTTCGAACAATCTTGTCGTTTAGGATAGCTGTAAATATCTTATACAGCTTGTTCAAACAAGTTATTGTCCTGTAATTCTTTGCTTTGGACAAGTCGACTTTCTTCGATAGGAGTATAGTGTTTCCTAACACTAGTTGCTGCGGAATGGGCGTCTCCGACTTAATATATGATGTGAAAATGGAGGCCAGATGTTGATCCGTAGAAGTAAACTTCTTTCACCAGAAGTTCTTGATAACATATGTTCCTGCAGCGGAAAAGTTCTTAGTGCCCTTAAGTGCTTTTTTCACGTCTTTGGCAGTGATTGATGGACATTCCTCCTCAGGTGTTATGAGGGTGTCGCAATGTTTCTTGAAGCGGATGATATTTTCAGTGTTATCTTTCAATTCCAGTGTTTTCGGGGTTTGGTATACCTCTCTGCAAAAAGTATCTATAAGATATAAGATAAGTCCAGTATTTTGTCAATATTGTGCTGCTTGATTGTCAGCAGCTTTGACTTGTTCAGTGTGTGATGGTTGATTCTTAGTTCTTGGGCGAACTTTCAAACCCTTTCCGTGAACGGCCTACCAGATTCTATGTAGGTAATCACATAATGAAGATGGGACGCATTCTGTCTTGACCATCCAGTCTTGATCCATCGTCGGTTTTATCCTTCGATTTTAGTTAGCCAAATCTCTCGCTGCACTATAAACTGAGCAATTTATGGTCCTAAGGTCGGACTTTTCCAATATATCTTCACGAAGCGAGGCATCTATTTCAGCCGGATCTTGGGTCTTAGGAGGAACCTGGATGTTAATGATCCTCCTTATCCTGAAATTACAATCATCTCTCAGGAGGTGCCCGCTTTTCGCAGTTGGTCTTGATGTCGTTTCCTCTTCTTCGTCTGCGGCTTGTTCATACAGCGGTTGAGGAAGCGTTCTGCGTATATATCTAGTTTTCGAGAGGTAGGCAGCTTGATTTCGCAAACACTGATGCGAAACGTGCTGAAGTTCTTGGTGTTTCTAGAGCTAGTTTAGCTAGTCTAGAGCTAGTTTCTAGAGGCATCGTAGCAGTCCAGGAAATCATCCTTGAGTTGATTCGTTCACTCAATGTGAGCATTTCGCACCCCGAACTCTAGGGTTATTGGCACAGTTTGCTGATCCATTGTTGGGTGCTCTGCGCATTCGATCGTTTTGAACCGCATCTACAACTTTTTGGTGGTTTAGTGGTGTCATTGTTATTCCCACGAGCAGCTTGGGAAAGGGTTTGTCTATCCTTGTAGGGCCCCGCATGCAAGGATAAGTATACATACCCTTGAGAGGTCGCCCGGAATCCCAGAAGGCTTTTGGCACAGTTGTTACGCTTCCACCTGGGGGTTATTCCTTTGGGACCACCCCGGGACAATTGTCTGCGACTGCTTATTAATTATTGTAACCATATTTAGCAGAAACTCTGCATACAGGAATCCTCTATCCGCAACCTGAGGACGCGTCCGGTGGCTTTGTCATAGGCTATTAAAAGAGTTACATATCGCTAAATCAGATTCTTCATCCCGTCGAATAAAAATTCTGAAAAAAATCCGGAATAATGTGTGGTCGTTGTCTGATCGATTTTTGCAACAACAACAAAATTAGTTGTTCTCATTTTCTCGGTTTCTATTTAGTATAATATAACTTATAACGTGAAAAAACATGTGGAAACTTTACTAGACAATATTTTTTTTATCGCCATTAGAAGAGTTAAAAATCGCTGAAACAGACAATAACCACGAAAATCCCCAAATTTGCCCCCCTCCCTCCATCGGTAAATATTTATCTAAATGACAACATTTTCCCCCTATAAACTACTATTTAATAGGACAAAGCTTTTCCCATGTTTGAGTTACAGAAGAAATCTTTGATTTTTTAGTAGGCACACTTGAGAAATAGGACTGAGGATATTCGTACGCACACAATTTGTTGACAAAGTTATGAGGATTTGATTTATTCAAATGAAAAACGCAGATTATCAAAAAATCTTCAAAAATTATGTTAAAAGTATGATTTTTTAATCTAATATAGATATTTATCTTTTTCTTTTTGTTTCTGCAAGGATTTCTCGTCCTCTTTCAAAATCTGTTTGAAAAATTTGAAAAACTACAAAATTGACAAAATAACGGCGAGTTTACTGAAGCTATTGAAATTCAATTGAATCCAAATCGACACAATTTTTTTTTCTTTTGAGTTTTTTCTAGATTCGTCTTAATGTAAAGAATACATATCCTTCATGAGAGTCTGTCCTGTGCCCGCGCCTTCGAATAATGCGAAAAAAGTTAAACGGATAAAATTCTCTCTCTAAAAATGTCCTAGGAAAATGTCCCTTGACGCTTTCTTCTATCTCGCGTTATGTTCGACATTTTTTGGAAAATATTCATAAAATCCTTTGAAATTAATTTTTTCTTAACAATACGAGGTTTTTTCGAAAAGTTCTCGGCCTAACATAGATATAGCACAAGGAGTTTCAAGTAACTATGATGTCTCTAAAGTTTGATCCCTCAGAGGACCTACCGTGAAAGTTTTAGACAGATACATTCAGTTTCTTTATCGTTGTACTTTAGGAAAGCAAAGAAGTTTTGGTTTTTTCAAAAAATCGTTAAAATCGAATGTCATACAGTGATCAAAGCAACGAGGAAAATACAGAAGAGGGATAGACGGATCAAGGAGAATCAACAGTTTCTCGCTGACCCATCGCGCCTCTTCAGTGATAATCCTGTTTCTGTCAAAAATCCACCCAAGCCCAACGAGGTAGCGACTTTTTGGAGAAAGGTATACAAGATCCCGAAAACACTGGAGTTGAAAGAAGATACTGATGATATCCACTTCAAGGAGTTTTGCGACAACCACATGACATCTGAGGAGGAATGTCCATCAATCACTGCCGAAGAGGTGAAAAAAGCATTTTGAGTCACGAAGAACTTTTCCGCTGCAGGACCAGATTGTTTCAAGAACTTCTGGTGGAAGAAGTTTACTTCTACACACCAACATTTGGCCCGCATATTCACCTCCAGCTTGTCAATAGCGCAAAAGATATTAATGTTGATTTACCACAATTACCAGACTTCATATACAGTCAGACATGTAGGCCTCCAATTGACTCTCATGACGTTTTAAATACTGATATTTTCGATTCACCGTTCCAGTTGGAGGAACTCATTTTAGCCTTGAAAAACTCAAAGGCAAAATCTTCCCCAGGACTAGACAAGATTAGCTTCGAGGTTATCCAAAATCTACCTACAAACTCTCTTAGACGTTTACTTCTGATTTACAATCAAATTCTGGATGAAGGCCTTTTCGTAAACTTCTTTTAGTAGGGCTGCACAATTCATGACATGATACAACCTGGAATACCAAACAAAATTTGTAAATTCATTTACAACCTCACAGCAAATAAGCAAGTTCAATTTAAAATCAGTGGTAGTAATAGAGGACCGTTTACCTTTAAAAAGCGACTCCCACAAGGTTGCATTTGAAGCCCAATTTTATACACCATTGACAACCTAGATTTACACAAAGTATTACATCACTTATTTAAAATACTTGAATACGCTGATGACATAGCTCTCTATGTTACTTCCAATTTGCTGGAACAGAGCGTTCAAATATTGCAATACAGTATAAATCGTTTAAATTCATATCTAAGAAGGAGAGGTTTATCCATTTCTCCTACTAAATCTAAATTGGTCATATTCTCAAACTCTGAATTTATACCTGATGACACCAACATCACTCTTGACAATGTCATTATCTATCCAAGTTCTGAAGCTTTATTCTTAGGAATAATCTTCCAATGTAATCTTCAATGGGACTTAAAATTCAATAAATTAATAGATAGAGGGAACAAAGTACTTAAATTCCTGAAATGCTTGAGAGGTACTTGGTGGGGATGTAACCTAAAAACTTTAAGGGTTTTGTTTATCTTGTTGGCTCATAGCTCCATGGAATATGGATGCCATGCATTATCCATCTCCGCTGACAGCTGGTATGAAAAGCTAAGTGTTCTCCACAATAAGTTCCCCAGAATTATACTAGGTTATAGAAATCAACGCCAATTAATGACGTGCAGGCAGAAATAAAAGAATTCTCCCTATTTAACAGATTTGTACTACTCACAGACAGATTCCTCATAAGATCCTTTTCTAAGTTAAATCATCCTGTACATGAGCGCTTAAAAAAGCTGTATAATTATTCTTCGCAAAACCAAGTTCCTTTTAACATTAAGAAAGGTTTCTTTCATTTGAAATCTTACATATCAGATAAACATAAAGTTGGTGGGAGTTGGTGGTCAGAACATTTTTCTTTACGAATGGTTCTAAAACATCAGACAAATCGGTAGGTCTCGCAATTTTCTCCCCTCAACTTAATGTATATTTAAAACATAAATCTTCTCAGAAGTTTCTGTTTTCACTGCAGAGGCAATAGGAATTTGCGAAGCTATAGAATTTATCCTGAACAACGATATTTCTCATTCTATAATATTCTCAGACTCTCGAAGTGCCCTTCAGGCCCATCAGATTTTTAACACGTTTTCTTCTTCTTCATACCCAATATACAAAATTTATAATTTATTACACATTGCTAAATACAGTGATGTTATTATAGACCTTGTTTGAATCCCTGCACATAAAGGAATTCAGGGCAACGAAGTGGCTGACAATTTAGCCAAGGCACGTGGCACGGAAGGTAAAGACCTTCATTATTTTATCCCTCGCACAGATCTTTATCAAACGACATATGAGAATGCTTTTAATCGATCTAAGGATACCTGAATTCAGAAAAGTTCTATCACAGGAAAGCATTACTTTGATAACTATTACCTAGAAACAAGACAGCCATAGTTCACTAAATTGCAAGCAACGAGAAGAGATATCATGACAATAGCTGGAATTAGATATAATCGTTATGGAGAAGCTCACAGTTTATTTAGGAAAAATCTTTGAGAGTATAGCGAATGCCTTTTTGGTGTTGAAGTAGATGAGGATATTAACAATGTGGTTTGGTCTTGTCCTCGTTTTACAGAGCATAGAAATCTCTTATTATAAAAAAGAAATTTTTTCCTCACAATGTCGAATCTATACTACACAACCCATCCAGTCATGCAAAATCCTTAATAGCACGTTTTCTGAGAAATCGCAGCTTACTTATATAAAATAAATGAATAATAATAAAAAATTAAATTTCTAAACGAAATCTTATTTCCCGGGCTTAACGTTGAATGCGTGGCCACTAAGGAATAGCACCAGTGCGCTGTTTCGACGGCTGGCTGGACCGTCGTATTTGTATTAACCTAACCTACTAGACGTGGCCAGATAGGTCGACGTTTATTACAGCAACGGAGTACGCTCCAGACCTAAGACTATATTCTCCCCACAGCGGGAACCAAAGAAGAAGAATAAGAGTTCCCAGTGATAGGTGCAGAGCGTGTCATGCACATCATAAGTACCTATGACACATACTATGCGGGTGTCTCAGGAACGAGGTATCTCCACAGACACAATTCGGCCGTGCGAGTTTTATAACTGACACCTTCGTCTGTTTCATGGCGTTGGCCGAGACCCTGCCCTGCGAAACGCTTCGACAGAGATAGAATCAATTGTCCAAACCGAGAAGTGCCGAATTTACTGAAAATGCAAGTTTTGAACAGTAGTCTCCAAGACATCGTTCTCCTTTACTTCGTAAAACGAAATATATTCATGCTTGAATTACAACATCACAGTCAAGAAGAAGAAAAAGAAGGAGAATTATTGAAACCTTACAAGGAATCCACCGCAATTGTGCCCAGAATATTCTGTTGAAATGATTGTCCTCAACTTCGGGGCTCTCTGATGTGCGCAGATATCGCTTGCTCATATCTTCACGGCCATACACGCGTGCCAAAAATATTCCAAGGCACTTTTGAGATGGATGCAGAGAGCTTTCCGTCTTAGATTGCTCGATGTCTATCCCTTTTTATTCTTCGCTTTTTCATTTATCCGTACGCTTAGACTCGACCGTGTTACAAACGTACATAAACGTATGAAATGTCCAGACGATTAGCTCTGGCCTTAAAAAGTATACTAATTATTAAGATACCTCACCTCACATTACAAAGATAAGTCCATAAGAACATTCCGTACGTTTATGTAGGGGAACGTAGTATAGATTGGAACGGTTTTTATTTTTGGCCTATAACGTTTTTCCATGATAATATTTTTGGTCTTTAATTACACCGTTTTAAACGTCTATTAAATAGCTTACTTTTTGCCAAAAAAATGTGTAGCCTAAGTTGGGACGCCTCTTACAACATGAAAAATAAGTGTCAAAATCATTTTTAAATGCCACAATGTTTTTACATCAAAATGAATAATATCAAATCTCAGCTTTATCCATTTTGCCAAATTCTTGAAATCAGTGATTTAAAGTGAAAAAATAGCGAATAGATATCAAAAAAACGTGCTCTTACCAATACGATGCACGCGCCCCAACCTATACATTTAAGGGCATTTTTGCATTTTTGTGTGTGGGGGGGGGGGAATTATCTGCACTATATGCGACATTCTTTTCAGACATGACAAATCATTTCATTTACACAAAGTGAGCTGCTATTGATACTAATATGTGACAGTAAAAATAGGTGTGACACCAGTGCAAAGAAATGGAGAAAACCCGCTGTCCCAACCT
Organism: Andricus grossulariae; assembly: GCA_011634705.1. Lineage (NCBI taxonomy): Eukaryota > Metazoa > Arthropoda > Insecta > Hymenoptera > Cynipidae > Andricus > Andricus grossulariae. The sequence continues at coordinate 221,648,267 of JAABKJ010007545.1, forward strand.
ATACAATGTCCCAATCTGTACGACACTCCCCTACGTTTATAACACGATCGATTCTGAAGGCACGGATAAATGAAAAAGCAAATAATGGAAAGGGATTGATGGTAAGGGAGAGTGTAATATGCAGAAATGGATACGGCTAAATCGAGAAAGGAGGCTCTGCAGGTCCTTATGGATAGTTCTGTTGGCCCTCATACTAGACTCTGGAGGGCCTTGTGTGAGTCTCTGGGGGCCCTCGTAGGAGGCTCTCGTAACCCAAATTGAAGGCCCTAGTTGGAGGCATTTGAAGCCGTCGTGTGATGCTCTAAAGCCCTACTCGGGACGGACTCCTCAGAATGCCTAAAAAAGCGGCGACATCGACTGTGACGGCGGCAAAACTCCCAGTGGAAACTCGGAAACATACACCTATGGCCGAGTCTCAGGACCGTGTGACCCTCATGGGTCTTGAGCACACGGAGTGACCCAAGCATGACAGCTCTCTGCAGCCATTTCGCAAGGGCCTTGGCATATTTTGGCATGCAGGTATGGCCTCGAGATTTCGAACATGCAATAGCTGCGCACATCCGAGAATTCGAACACGAATATAGTTCGTTTCTAGAAGTCGAGGAGAAGGATGTCAGGTCTTGATGGTACAATGTAGTGTTGCAACATCGATGCGGAAGGATCAGAACTATCGATGTTTTCCTTGCGATGATCGATATTTTTGCATCGATGATTTACTTTCGATCCATCGATTCAAACATCGATGTTTCCTTTACGATGTTTAACAAATTTTTTAATTAGCCAACCAAAACGTCGTCTTACACCCTGATGGAACAAAAAAATAAATCGCACGACGCAGCCTTTCTCTCAGCCAATAGGAAAAATGCCTGGGATAACTGACTTGGGCAAGTCGCTAATTTCCAATCGTGGGAAAGAGCCCTGACCATTTTTTTCGGTTTACAATTGCGCACCCAGTTCCTATGTAACAATGGATGCGCAGACTATACCTGAAAAATAAGGCTATAAACAGCTTCCGCACTAGTAACCAATAAGCATAGGTATTGGAAAAACCATTTTAAAGTGAAAACTGAAAAGGCTGAAAAGTGAGGAAGTGAACGCACGTGCCACGTGGTGCTCTTTATTCTCTCTAGTCTCTCTTTCAATACTGGACAAAGGTGGCTTTCTGAATATTTAAATTGTTTGGTAAGTTTTTAATTTAAATACTTTCCTCCTTCATTCATTTAAATGGTGTAGTCATAGGTATATTGGATGCGATTACAAAAATTATGAGTGTTACCTGATTAGTGATATTTTAACCTCAAACAAATCGCTGCTTTCAATGTGTGATAGTATCTTTAAAAAAATTTATAATATATCTGAAGTGTCAATATGAATATTTAGAAACGTTTTCACGATTATAGAAGATGTTTGAAGAAAATGTGTTGCCTCTACAATATTGCAGTTTTCGTATGGTGCACATATTACAATCATGCTTTAAAAAACGAGCGGAGTCTGGAAATATTTTACTGAAGTACCAGCCAGCCAAAAATCGCTTTACAATGTATTCTAGAAATACGACAAATTTATGGAGTCATATTAATTTGTCTCGTGAATCAACGATAGATAAAAGTCACATGCCGAAGGTAAAAAAGGAGATTTCGGAATCGTCCAGACAGTCGCTGATTCGTCAGGAAAGATGTCTGCTAAAAAGCCAAAAATCAAAGGAGTGTGTTAATTATTTAAGACTACTATGTTTTATATTTTACTACGTAAAATTCATGACTTAAGGATCATAAACTCAAGCTCTTACCTCAAAATCAAATTGCCTTATTTTACTCAATAAATAATAGTATTGAATATGCTTTAATTATAAGCAGAACTCTTCTTTTAAATAAACCCGTTTATGCAAAAATTATTAAATTAAACAGGGTTAACCTCTGCATACTCATTTCTATTTTCAAAAGCGACTTATGACAATTTCTCGTCGTATAAAGAGGGTGGTACAAAGTACAGAACATTAAATGATAGAATCTTGTTTTTGATCTGCAGAGATTGCACATCATTTTCGATTGTAGAACGTGAAGTATTTAAAGAAATTTTTGAATGTGCTGTTCCATAATATGAAATGCCATCTGGAACCACTTTTTCGAAACTGTTTAATTCAAAATACAGGACGCTCTCCTCAAAATACAATCAGGAATTAAAATAACCGGAGGATTTGATTTTTAGAAATATTTGAGACTCATTTAGATTCTTTGTCTAAAATAATCAACTTTTTGCAATTAGCCTTATATAGTTATTATTATATTTACTAATAGGATTAGGATGCACTGCTAAGATGAAAGACAGAATATGAATCAACCTCCTCTTTTTCGTGAAACAAAATTGATTTATAAGGAATTTTTATAAGAGTGTAACTAGCGTATATTCTTTTAAATATATCAGTATTATACTAACCGCTATTTCATGCGTCCTTCTAAATTATTTTCGTTTCGCAAGATGTTTCTCCCAGCCTGAAATTTAAAAAAATACTTTAAATGTTTAAATTATAGAAACCGAATCTACGTGAACGTAACATATAAAATTATTTTGCTGGAGTGGAGAGGCCCCTAAGCACTTGAGAACAAAGTTTCCAAGTTTAATTTTTGGAATACGTATCCGCACTGAAAATTTACAAAAAAAAAATCTGAATAAAATATTTCGCACGGCAAGCCGTTGTTGCCACAGAGCTAAGTAATTTCTGCCTTAGAGAAGTTCAGAGATTTTTTAATTTAAATACAACAAAATATGGAAAATCATGGCTTATAATCATTTTTTTCTTCCTGATTAAAATATTTAAATGATGCCACTTCTAGAGACATGAGCTTCATAAAAGTCTCAAAAATAAAGTATATGTCCACGTTTATTTTCTTGTATCCCGCATGTCCTCTGTCTCATCTCTATTTGTAAAAATACCTGCATACACTTTCTGATTCTTTTACCCACAAAAATGATTATTTATTTGTTATCTATTTTTATTTGAATTCCACCAGAAATTGAACACCAGTGATTCTAAATTGCCAATGCCCATTTCATTTAAATTAGAACAAGTCCTGATTTTTCGTATTTTAAATAAAAATTATGTGCATCTGACCGGCCTCTGCTACGGAGTTCCAACTGACGCTGTAGTAAAGTCTTACAGACCGGGCTGCAGCCTACACGGGAGAAAATTAGTGTTGGGTCGCGGTAATATTCTCGGTAATTACAGCAGGAAAATCATCATCATTACCGTAACGTTTCTTTCGTTATCGGACACATTGCAACTCCATCTATGCGATAAAATGTCAACTTCAATTAATTTACATACATTTACAGATTATTTTTATCGATTTTTTTGGTTTTTGTTTTGACACTTGTGAATAATGAGGAAAAAAAGGACGAAATTTTGTAGATTTTTTAGACTACTTCGCCACAACCGCAAAACTTTTGCGAAGTCTACTTTAAAATCGCAATAGTGCTACTAAATCTACCATCGACATCAGCAACACGTGAAAGAAACTGGAGCTCATTTTCAAACTTTAAACCAAGGGGAAAAAAAGATAATTAAAAAAACAACGAACAATGAAACTTGCTGCGATTCATTACAATCTACGAATTCTCCAAATTGATAAGCAATTAGAGGATGAAAACGAGCAAAACGATGAAGACAAAATGATACCTGAGATTAACGGAGGTAATCATTTTAGCATTATTAACATATTTTTAATAAAAATTTCCATAATCCCATTAAAAAAAACATAAATAATAAATAATAATAAACCGCAATATAAATACTAGCATGAATACTGGCGAATCTACTGATTAAAGTATTGGTAAAATCGTTTAAGTTTTCCCACGAGTCTTTCCACTCATTTTCCAGCAACTTTTTCACATAATGAAAGTTGTGTACGGGCTAAGTTTTCAAATTTTAAATTTACTTTTGTTATCTTCCAGACGATGACTGTTCCAGAAATATTGATACTGACGAAGATGATGTAAGTTCCGATCGCGAAATCGAAGAGGATGTCATACCTGAACTTAGTGCAAACCAAAATGTGATCTAGAAAATAGAATGTATCGCACCATACTCTGAAGGTATAATTTCATAATTAAATTCCATAATTATGAGATATTCTTTCACTACATTCAAAATTTCAGTGAGTAAGGCAAAAAAACTTATTGTTATTAATGTTTTTCAGATGAAAACGGCGTCAAAGACATCGCAAAGGATACTGAATCCATTTCAGAAGCAAGTACAAGAAATGCTTCAATAGAAAAAATGCTTCTTTCACACTCATCTAGTTCACAAGGAAGCACAGATGTGATAGACAATTTGTTTCATTCTAATTCGTTTTCAAAGAAAAATGATACCACTCTCAGCGATGTTCTGGATAGAGGGAAATCCAATGCAACTTCGAATGCAATAACAGTTTCTTCCCAAAATAATATCGAGAGAGAGTAGACTGATCGCAGCGGTGTAACCGTGAAGTATAACAACAATTATATTTCTAGTGTTATCAGTGAAGGAAAAATCAAAGTTCCTTAAAAAAATCCAACAGTAATTCTTCCACAAAAGAGAATCCTAAGTGCCGTGAGTTCGACTTGCAGCATTTAAAATCAAAGGCCGATACCGTTTAAGCCACTAAATATTTACAATCAAGCGCCGGTTCATGTTTGATCCAAGTACTCAGACTTGGAAGTCACTTAAAGGTTAATTATTAACTTCAATTGTCACTGAAATACATCATTTTTTGTTTCCAGTCGTTAGAACGGGGGCCTAACCTCACAATTGAATTGCCTCATTTTACGCTAGAAAAACTGTAATTAAATCTTCATTAGAGGCCCTACTCCTGTTTTGAATCGAGACTGTATTCGGAATTAAAAATTAGCTAATTTCAATACTTTTTGTGTAAAGCTTTTGTTTTAATGCTTGGGTTAGAATTAAAAAAAGGTATTGAAATTAGTCAATTTTGAACTCCAAATACAGACTTGATTCAAAGCAGGAATATGACCTATTTCAATTGGGCTGAAACTTTCCAGAAAACTTCTTTGAACCTTCCTGAGCAACTTTCTCTCTGACAGTTTTCCATTTCTCAAAATGCGCTCGACTGCCCAAATGATCGAAATTGTTAGTGCACGAATTGTGCAAGGCCTCAGAAAAAAATTATGAATTTTCTTTCTAAGAAACATTTTAAACTTTAGGAAACGTCTTCGATCACAGAAGATGACAGTGCATACTTCTTATGAATTTTATTAACAAAATTTAAAAAGTTCCGATTTGGTCGCGAGTTGAAGTGAAAAAAGGCGAAATATTTTAATCAGATTAAAAAACAGATTTGTGTAAATAATTCAATAACTAAAAAAGTTACAACTTTTTCTGTCAAGAGAGAAAAATGCGTAATTAAGTTTTCAGTCCAGGTACGTATTTAAAATATTAAAATTTGAAACTTTATTCTCAAGAGCTCAGGGGTCTCCCCACCCAAGCAAAATAATTCTATATCTCCTTTTTGCATCCGCTGCCATTCAGGATTCCTGCAACATTAAAATATAATAAAAGATTTATTTATCGTGATTGTTTCAACTTTCCAATTTGAAATACCAATGGTTTCTCGATTTATAGAAAGAAAGTCTTCATAAAACGGATTATCCATATCAAAAGGGGTGAATTCTCAAATAAAAGTACAACTCTTTATTTTTATTAGGTTTGGCCAATGAATAATTAATGAATAGAAATACGAAATGATGAATTAAAAATTCAATATCAAATAGTTTATTCATATAAAGAATATAGGAGACGATTTCAGTAAAGAAAGTAAATGTTAATTTGATCTCGAAACAAAATTAAACAGGGCCATCTTCTGCGAAATAGTCAACAATTTTTTAAATTCAGAAGCTTAAGAATTAGTAACACAATTTTAATTGGAACATTCTCTTCCACATATATTCTCTATATCGATTCACGCTACTGTCGGACGCAAGAGCGTTGATCGCCGAGAATTTCTCAGATTTTCTACCATAACTTAGTACATGTACCAGGTCAGACTGATCCGGCTTTTACCGACAACCTTAAGAAGATATTGAAGGCAACGCCAGACTAGTCTAAATGTAATCTCTTTAAATGCAAGAGCCTTAATTGTTGTACGGCTATCAAAGCAAATTTAAATGTGCAGGCTAATATAAGCGCCCTTACAAATTACCTCCAGGCTAGCTCCAATGGTTTTATTATCTCAGTCCTGAGCTTCCTCCCATAGCATAGGTTGCAGTCCCTGTTCCCCAGGATTCTTCAAAGCCGTCTATGTACCAAACGATACTTCGTGGGTTAAATAATTCTTCCGTTCTCCCTTCATCATTCCATTCTTCTCTTGAAGGAAAGATGACCTTGAGGGCTTTCATGAAGGATAATTTCCTCCACATAACATCATTTTGCATAGCGGGAATATTATTCTCGCATAGCATGCACCTATCAATATCATGCAGATTTGTCACCTCAACATCACTAAGGTTGCCTCCGACCAGGAGTCTATAAACTTCCGTTGCCGCAATCTTTCTTACGCAAAGTTGCAACGTCGGGATGTCCAGAATGACTACAAAAGCTGCTGTTGGTGTTGGTTTTTATAGCACCCGCGATCGCCAAGCAAAAAACCATTTGGAGGCTTTCGAGTTGTTTTATAGTAATGATTAGTTCAGTGCTTGGCAAATAAATCGTTGATGCATATGCTATGATGGGTCTAATTATCATTATATGTTACCAGTAGATGATCCTGGAATTTAAGCCCCAGATTTTCCCTATTGCGCAACTACAGGCCCAAAAAGCCATCTTAGCTTTCTTTACCATTGGGTCAACATGGAGTCAAAACATTTACTAACTAGATAGCTAGATGTATTCATTTAGGGCTGTATAAAAAACCTAATTATTTTCAATTTTTTAATCCGTAAAATTGGATCAGTTATCTCGAATACAGAGGAATGCTGTTATTAAATTCATATTCAGGAACATCAAAAACTTCAGTCTGAAAAGCCGCAAATAAAATATTTGAATACAAAAAAGGTTTTTAAAAATAATATTTTATTAAAACGTACTCGAAATTAACCATATAATTCCCTCTCAAAAGTGGGCTTACAATATTAGCCATAAGAATATTATAATAATCATGTGACCAAAAATAAAATCGTTAGGCATGAATATTGAACATTAAGTTTAAACGGGGTTAAGTCATGTCAACCGCGCAGGCAAGTCGCATTTGTAGCAATTCACATTCGCGGCAAGTTATATTGGCAGCCAGTTGCACTTTCGACAAATAATTTCTTTAAGACAAGAGCTTAAAGTAATGAAAAATGTTTCCCAGGTCATATTTTCAGTAAGCCTTTCACCAAAAAAAAAAGATAAAATGTGTTGCAAGTAAATTTTCGGACGGTTAAAAATTGAACGTATTTCGGTGAAAGTTTTACCGAGATTAGGAAGATAATTCTGACGTCATCTTCTGCGCCACGTTGGAGTAAACAAATTTGGGTGCAACATATAGAATCTGCAACACAAACGACAAATAAAACATTGTTCTTGTTTATAAATCTTCTCTGAAGTAGATTAGACTATTATAGACGAATTAAAACATATTTAATACAACTTAGCAAAAAGCAACTGACAGCTGGAAATCGCAGTTTTGCTCCAATTTAATTAGGCTAAACGACGGTAGATAGCGCTGGCGTTGTAATTTTCGCCACTTTTCGAATATAAATGGAGCGATTATGAGGCAAAAGGTTATCCACGAAAGGTTCCAAATGGGAAATTATCTTCGATTTGTGTAAAATTTAACTTGCAAGGGTAATATTTGTTGCAGCGAACCTTCAACCTGAAATCGATGTAAACTTTATCTTCAATTTTTCCATTGTTATTCGCAAGTATTAAATGATGTCTCGACGATCTAGAGAACTAAAAAGACATTTTTGCCATTTTTTTGGCAGGTTTCTTAATTTCTCTTCGAAACGTATTATCAAAATATAAGAATATTTTTTTTCAAAAGATTGGCTTCTCGTCCCGAAATTTCAGGATAACTAGTTCATCCCCTTTCCCAGCTCCCCCAATTTATTGAGATGACTACACGCAGTCCTTAAAGAATTGACTAACCTAATGTACCGACATTCTGGTGTCGTTCATGAATGCATTCAGAATTTTGGAAGAATTTAGGCACACCTGTTCCCCTTTATCGGGCAAGTCACGAAAGAACACCCCCGCTGTAATAATTATCTCTTTCGAGAAAAAATGTAACCAAACCCAGAATTCGAAACTCGACTTAACAAACAAAAGAAATCATTAAGGTTACAATGTACTGGAATTAGAACTTATTTAAATCGAATTAAACTCAAATTACCTCGAATAAAAAGTAGGAAATATTAGAGAGAGGGCGTCGTTTTCTATTGATAAAGGTTGGTTTCTCGTGTATGATAACACAGAGATTAGATTAAAAATGAGTCAGGTTTCCATTTATTCAAGGGAATTCTTACGATTGGTGATTTACACTTTCAACAAAAATTGAGAAAAAAACGTTTTCAATTATTATATTCTTTACAGTCTTTGTGTGATTTCTATTTTTAACACGAAAAGTAATCGCGGCAGAGAAGGTTACAATTTAAATACTCGAAATACAGCTAGTGGATTCAAGAAAGAATCTCTTTACCAGCTCGATGCTCCATGATTTCGCGAAATTTAACAACAGGAACTAACCTAATTTCATACGGTACCTTTTTCGAAAGAAGGGGGTGGCGGGCGGGCTAATTACTTTTCCAGGGAAATAGATAAGGAATGGCTAATTACAAATATGTGGGTATGGGGCAAACTACTGAATATTCACAAAAAACTAATTCCATGATGTTATTTACAAATTAACAATATAAAAGATTCGATTAGTTCAAAACAAATGAATCAATTTCGGGAAACCTCGTGGCCACGTAGCAAATTTATCCTAAAAATTACTAAATTTCTTTCTAGGGTGAGAGGTTTTCCAATACTAAAGTGAAGAACTCATATTGACTGATACGTTGGAAAAATAAGATCCCTTTCTTTGGGAGAATCTTTCCAGTTCTCAATGGATGACCGAGCCTGGATTCTTCGAGAAGCGGTGAAATTACGACAATCATTTTTAGCAGACGAACGAAAAAATGTTTACTTTTAAATACAATTTTTAGAAACCTCGGTGACTACGGCGGTAAAGAAAGTAAGCACGTCCTTGCTCGTGAATTCATAACCACTCGTAACCTACGAAATACCCGACTTACTCCTTTATTAGTTGGAATTCGACAAATTCCGCATCGTCATGTAAATAGAAGCAGAACTAAAATAAAATCGTACGATGCAAAAGTGATGAAGGCACGGCCCTGAGCTACAGTGTTACCACGCGTATGACTAGTATCAGCAGTACGGTCTCCTCACTAGGACCCGTTCAAGTCCCGAAGAGAAAATTTAAATTATCAATTCAAGATTGCAGTAGAAGCAACGAATTAACTGAGTCTTTCCTTCGTTTCGTAGAGTATCAACCTCCTGAGATGTCCCACGATGATGACGTTGATTCCGAGAAAGGGTTGATACGAGAGCGGTCCAATAATTACTTAACCTAAAAAAGAAAAACGAAAATTGGGGAAAAGTGGCGATTTATTTCTCAACATAGTCTCTTTTTAGCTTGATACACTTGACCCAGCGATGCTCCAACTTCTCAAACCCATCTGAAAAATACGTTTTCTGGAGGTCTGCAAAGCAGGCCTCCGTGGCGGCGATAACCTCCTCATTCGACTAAAATTTCTGCCCGGCGAGTGACTTTTTTAAGTTGGGGAACAAAAGGAAGTCGCACGGGGCCAAATCTGGCGAATACGGTGGATGGAGCAGGAGTTCGTAGCCTAATTGCACCAATTTGGCCGTGGCGACGGCGGAGGTGTGAGGCGGTGCGTTGTGATGGTGGAAGAGCACTTTTTTCTTCGCCAAATGGGGCCGTTTTTTCTGCAATTCGGCGTCGAATCGGCCCAATAATTAATATACGCTGAATTTTAAGTACTTAAAATTCATATACAAAAATAACATAACAATTTATGTTATTAGTCAAGTTCATAAACTTTAGAAGCCAATTTAAGGATTGGTTAATTATTTTTGTGAATTTTCTCATTTTCCAAATTTGAACAAATTCTGAGTTGGAATTGAACATTTTCCCAAAGAAGTAAAATTCTGTATTTGAGCAGAGAATTTTTTAAAAGAATTTTAATTCTGAGTTGAAACGGCAAATTTAAAAAAAAAATTAAAATTCTGACTTGGAGCAGAGAATTTTCAGATTTAAATTAATTCTGAGATGGAACAGGGAATTTTTAAATTTAAATTAATCCTGAGTTGGAACAGGGAATTAATTTTTTTTTAAATCCTGAGTTGGAACTGAACATTTTCCCAAAGAAGTAAAATTCTGGATTTGAACAGAGAATTTTTTTAAACTGTTTTATTAAAAAGTTATCCTTTTTGGTGGTAAATTTAACTGTTTTGTAAACAAATTCAAGAAATGATTAATTCTATATTCAGTATTATTTTTTCATTTAATTATTCGATAGTGATAATTGATATATTTAAGAATATTATGTAATAATTTTCAAAGCTTTCTGAATTAAAAATACTAATTAATTCTTTAGAAACTTGAACGATTGAGGAAATACTTGCCTTTTTTAAAGTTACTTTAAAAAATGAAAAAAAGTAATTTAATATTACATATAAATAGTAGTATTTTTACAAATTTAAATATTTGCAAAGACTGAATAAATATTACCTGGAAAGAACCTGGAATTGTTACGGAACTTTTTTCCAGCATTTGATCAGACATCCTGATTATGTTATTTCACATGAACTAGAAGTCATTAAAAAAATTTAGTTAAGAAAACTTTCACATACAAAAGTAGTTTTTAAATTAATTACGTTTAAAAATTTGTAGGCTTTCAGAATTTGAAAGTTAGATAATAGTCCCTTTTTGTAAATTTGAAATCATTTAAAGTACAAATGTTACAATATAATTGTTTAAATATTAAAAATAACAGCATTTTATTCTTCGAATTCTTAACATTGAAATGCTAAATTGAACATATAAGAATTATAAAAGAGAATTATTTAAAGTACCAATAAAATACTGTAAAATATTTTAACTAAATTTGACAATAGTTTCCCAAACTTAAATTACATTTTGAGAAAAGGTCTTCTGAAAGTCATCCTATATAAAAAAGTTAAAAATTCAAATGCTTAACTATCCCAGCTGGATATATCTAAAATTTAAAAAGTATAAAAATTATATTTCAAAAACATACAAATTTGCAAAAAAGAAACTAGAATTCTAGATTTATTCCACCTTCAAGAAAACCAAGTAACAAAAAAACAATTAACTAATCAGGTCTAGAAAAAATTGAAAATTCTTAAATTTAAAAGGAAAGTTATTCAAAATTTGAATAAAATTCTGTCCAATTTTTGTAATTGGGCTGTATCAAACTTCAATTTGGCTTCAGGTTAAATCAAATTTCTTTTTGCAGTTTTTATTAATTTTGGGTTAGAAAAAGCGTTTATCCGTAAAAAGCATTCAAATTCAATAATATTCAAATTAAACTTTTGAAATCGATGAAGTTTCTAAATTAAGAAAAAAATTAATATTTGGAAGCTTTTGTATTTGAAGATTTAAATAATTAAAATGAGCAAGAATATTATATATAATTTTGAAAGTTATATAAAATTCAACGAAATATCGATTATGGGGACTTAAATGTTTGCAAATAATTAAAACTTGAAATGAAAATTGAATAATTATGAACATTTCATTAGAATTTAAAAGCCTTTAGTTTGAAAATCAATGTATATTTGAAGATAATTAAATTCCAATATAAACACGAATACAGTTTCCTTTAGAATGAATTTATATGTTTACCCTGCTCTCATCGTATTTTATTCTTTCCATTTAAATTCTCGTTTAAAGTAAAAAATTCCCTATTTAGCTTATTTTTCTCTGTAATAGGATATTTATTTCTTTTACACACTTTATATCTCAGATTACCAATTTAATGATTCTGATCAATGTTACAGATTCAATTTACTTATTATTTAATAATAACCAGAATCATCAATCGCACGCTACGCGCGCGTGACTTTTTTGATTTAAGGGGATAAATAATTTTTATTGCAAAATAAAAATTTCGAATAGCTGTTTATTTGTTTAAATTTTTTTAATACCTACATTCATGCTAAAATTAGATTCTGAGAACTGAGAACAAGTAAATAAGTATTATCAGGTTTTTTTCAAAGTTATCTAAATATAATTTTCCTAAGATTCTTGACAAAATTCAAAATTAATTAATTAAAAGTATTTAACCAAATTTGATGAAAAATTCGAGTTAGTTAACAAGATATTTCAGAGTCTTAGAAGTTTGCAACAAATATAAAAATAATGTATAAATTTTCGGAAATATTTCAAAGTTTTAAAATATTTGTGATCTACTCAAACACTAAAAAATCCTAAATATCTTTCAAACTGATTCGAATTATTTGTACAATTTGGAATAATATTTCAAAATTAAAAAAAGTAGCCTTACAATCTTCCAGATTCTTTTTCGACATTATAAAATATACGACATTGTAAAATTTCCAACACAGAAAAATTCCCTAATTATGAAATTTCTGAATCTAAACAAGTACAAAGTTGTTAAATGATTAAGTAATAAATAAAATAGAGTACTTTTATTTGATTTACATTTTTTATATATTTATTATTTAAACTATCTTTTAATTGTATAGATTCGGGAATTTTCCAATGCGGAAATTTGAATTTTTCGTCAATTTGTTAATTTCGGGAATTTTCTATGTCAAATATTTTCTTTTCTGGAAATTTTACAATATAAAAAATTTTATTTTTCGAGATTTTGCCAGTCCCATTTTTAGAAATATTTCGAAATGTTTTTGTAATCTTCTTAACCTTTCTTTCAAAATTAATTTTTCAAATGCTTAAAACGCTTCAAAATTTGATTTCGAAATCTTCAGAGGTCTACATATTGTTTTTAATTTATTGAAATATTTGAAAACTTTCAATTACTTTTGAAATTATTTCTAAGCTTCTAAATAGCTTTTTAAATGATTCGCATTTTTCTCAACATTTTTAAAAAATGGTGAAAGATTTTAAAAATTGAATTAAAATTTTGAAGATTCTTTTGCAACAATTTTCAAAATATTTCGAAATGTTCTCTTGAAATAATTTTTTCAAAACAAGTAATTTTAAGTTTTCCTAGAAATTCTACGATTCTTGAGAAAATTTGAAAAGATTTTTGAAGATTTCAAATGTGTTGAAAAAGAATCTAGAAAATTTTAAAGATTTAGGACTTTAAGAAGTCTGGAAGAAATGTAAAAATATTTAATAAATTTTCGAAAATTTGTCCAAGTTTTAAAATATTTTTAGCTTCTTAAAAACCTGCTAAATGTTTTTTAATGTTTTTAAATTTTCTTTAAAACTTTTTTATTTTATTCAAAACAAAAAATTATTTCATAATTTCCCAGGAATGTAAAAACAATTTTTTTATTCTCTTCAAACATTTTAAAATTTGTTTAAAGCTTCTAAAATTTTGCTTTCAAATCTTATACATTCTGTTTTGAAATTTTCGGAAATCTTAAGAATTTTTTTTATCCTGTTCTTTCAAAATGCAGTTTTCCTACAAAAAATTTAAATCGTGCAATATTAAAAAAATTGTCTTGAAATCTTCCAGATACTTTTTCGATACATCTTGAACGCTTCAAAACTTAAAATTTAAAAAAGAAATTAACGTAAACCATTTGAAATTCTCCTAGAAATATTGAGAAAAAAAACTTTGATCTCCTGGAATCTTTCAAAATTATTAGAAAGCTTTATACATTTTTTTTAATTTTTCAAACAAGCTTTTTGCGCATAATTTAATTTTTTTTATCTTTAAAATTTTCTCTTTTATCAGTAATGTTTAGAAAAATTTTGAAATACACTTGTGAATGAAATAAAATTACTTAATTGAAAATTTTGATTTACAAAATTGATTAAGCAGAAAATTCTTAATCTTTATTAAGAGATAAACAAATTGAAAACAGCCACTAAAAGTCATGTTCACGCAGTGTCGCAACTAATCAGGTTTTCGACAACAATGTATGCGGAATCTCGTTACAACAACTTTAAAAAAAATGATATTATTTTAATTATTGATTGTATTTTTTATTCCTTTACTATATGAAGTGTTAGCAAAAATCTTTTTGAATTAAAAAAAATGAAATAAAAATTAATCAATTAAAATTCTTTGTTCATAGGTCGAAGCAATTGTTGGTCAACACGGTCTTGTCGTAATTACTAGAGAAGGATCCACTCCAAACAAATTCGTCTATGATTCAGATATCCTTTCGAAACATATGGTACGTGTTTTAAAGTTCAACCTGTGAAGTAAAAATCAATACGAAAGATAGGTCACGTTATTTGCTTTGCCAATTACAGACTAATATAATCATCGTCACCGAGTGGATTCCAAATGAAATCAGTTCCACCAGGATTAGAAGAGCGTTAAAGCGGAACGAAAGTGTGAAATATTTGCTGCAGGATTCCGTCATCGATTATATTTATCAGCACGGAATATATGGTGCCAAAAGGATGTCATCCATGTGAGTGGAATCAAAGATATTACAATAATATCTTTGATGAATTATCTTTCGATTAAAAAAAAAAACGTATTATTTTTAAAATTAGTGAATTTTACAGCAAAATTACCGACCAGTACTTCCCTTTTTGCGCAATTGTTTGTCACATTATTTATTCTAACACTACAAAATGATCAATCTTTTCATACTTTCTCGATTTTAGGTTTTCTACTTTTGTGTTACTTTCTCCCCGTCGAATGGTTTTTACATTTTGTTGAAAATGGTACCAAAGTTTTATGGTTGCTTGATTTGATATCTAGATAAAAGACAACAAAAAGCGGTAAATGATTAGTTTTTGTAAGTGAACATGATACCTCAAATACGAATGTACCTACTTAATGAGAGCCTGTCCATAAAATACGTTACCAAGTTGAGGGGGGAGGGGTCGTAACGTTACGAACTTACATAGCATTTAGTAAATCTGGTCATAAATTTGAACAAAGTTTGCGAATTTCGCAAAATATGACCCCACAATGGTACAGTTCAATAATAACTTAGTAAGTTTGAAAGTCGATTTCATATTTCAGACTTGACACTCCTTCCCCTATTCCCCTCGTTTCCCCTTTTTTAACGAATTGTTGTTCCCCCTGTTTTCAAGAAACTACCTCTTTTCTCTCTCTTTTTTCACTCAAATGCGAACTGAATTAATAGAACCTAATAAGAAAATCCCACTGTTATTAGTTGAAGAGTACACTATTATATTTCTGGTCCGGAAGTTATCTCATATGGTTGAAAATTCTACTATTTGGTTGAAAATTTAATTATTTTGTTTAAAATTCAAATATTTTGTTAAATAGTCATCTTTTTGGTCAAAACTTCAATTACTTGGTTGAAACCTGAACTACTTTGTTCTAAAATATTTTTTTTGGTTGAAGATTCATCTCTTTGGTTGAAAATTTAACTACTTTGTTGAAAATTCCTTTTTGTTTTGGGTGAGAATTAATTTTTCTAACTAAAAATGTAGCTTCCTATTTTTGTTGAAAATTGATATTTTTAATTGAAAATTGATCTTTTCTAGTTAAAAATTCAACTATTTGGTTGAAAATTCATGTATTTTGTTAAATATTTGTCTTTTTTGGTAGAAAAATAATTTTCTTGGTTGAAAATTCACCCTTTCTGGTTAAAAGTGCAACTGTTGGGTTGTAAATTAATCTGGTTTGGTTGAAAATTCATCATTACTTTGAAAATTCGTCTGTTTTGGTTAAATTCGACTGTTTTTATTTCAAATTACAATCCTTTTTGGTTGAAAAATCAATTACTTGCTTTGAAGTTAAACTACTTAAAATATTTTTTTTTTGGTTGAAGTTTCATCATGGTAGTTGAAAATTCATATTTTCGAGATGAAAATTGAACTGTTTTGTAGGAAAATTCACCTTTATGGCTTGAGAATTCAACAATTTGTAGAAAATTAAACTATTTGGTTGATGCTTACTTTTTTGTTTAAAATTTAATTATTTGTTTAAAAATGTTATTATCTTGTTGAAAATGTAGTTATATTGTTGAAAATTAATCTTTTTGGGTCATAAATTCAATGACTTCGTTAAAAGTTTAACTACTTCGTTAAAAATTTATTATTTTGTTTAAAGATTCATCTCTCTGGGTGAAAATTTAACTATTCTGTTGAAAATTCATGTTTTGTTGAAAAATTTTTTGATTGTTAAAATGTAACTGTCTGGTTGTAAAATAGTCTTTTTTGTTTGAGGATTCAACTATTTTGTTGAAAACTCGTCCGTTTTGGTTGAATTCTTTTTTTTTCAAATTAAAATATTCTTTTTAACTATTTTTATGTAAATTGAACTATTTGGTAGAAAATTGACTTTTTTGTTCAAAAATCATATTTTCGTGTTGAAAATTCAACTGTTTTGTAGATAAATTCGTATATTTGACTTCAGAATTCATATTTTTGGTTGAGAATTCTTTTTTTGTTTGTTTGTTAAAAATTAGTTTTTTAACTGAAAATTTAACTATTTAATTTTTGGTTGGAAATTTATCGTTTGTAAGATGAAGTTAAACTATTTCGTAGAAAATTCAGGAATTTTGTAGAAAATTCGTCTTCCTAGTCAGAAAATCAATCTTGTTTGTTGAAAATTCTGCTTTTTGGATGAGGATTCAACTATATGGTTAAAAATTCGTATTTTTTATGTTGAATTCAACTGGTTGAAATTTTTTGTTTTGTTTGAAAATTATATTTTTAAACTGAAAATTTAACGGTTCCATCTTTGCTTCAAAAAATTTTGCTTAGGTGAAAATTCAACTATTTGTTTTAAAATTCATCTTTCTTAGTTGAAAATTCATCTATTTGTTTGAAGATTCAACTGTTTTGTTAAAAAATCTTTTCCTTTCATTTAATTCAACTGGAAAATTCGTATTTGGTAGAAAATTCATATTTTATCGTAGAAATGTCATCTTTCTTGGTTGAGAATGAAGTTTTTTTCTGAAAATTCAACCGTTTTATTAAAAACTAATCTTTTTGGCTTGCAAATTCACAAATTTGGTAGAAACTTAAACTATTTGGTTGAAAATTAACTTTTTTGCTTAAATTTCAACAAGTTGGTTAAAAATTCAACACTATGGTTAGAAATTTAACTATTTGGTAGAACATTAATCTTCTTATGGGAAAATTAATATTTTATGGTTAAAAAATCAACTATCTTGTTAAAAATGCAATATATATCGACTTGAAATCTAAGGAGTTTAAAGTATTTCATATTGAATGTGGTATTTACATTAATTTTATTTAAAAGAATTTATTTCCCTATTATTTCTCTAATTTCTTGAAAAAAGCGCCCAACGAGGGGGGAGTGGTGTGTCAAAAATAGCCCAAAATAAGTAACGTAGTTTATGGACGGGGCCCCTAAATTAAAATTTTAATTTTAAGTAGATATTTGTATGCCTTTTGCATAAAAAGAGTTTCCTAAAAATAAGTTTTTGAATTCCATTATACTAGTCTTGTCTTCCACTCTCAATTTGTAAATTTAATAATTGTATAATATTTAATTGTTTATCATAATAGATAAAGACATAGTTACTTATACGCAATTTAGAAGCGAAACATTTCTAACGATAGAATTATATTATAATATTATGGTGTTCTTTTTTTCACGCTGCCATTGTTGGATACTAAAGTAAGTTGGATCTCTCTTCAAATATAGAACATAATCTATTGCACACTGATTCAAAATACGAGATTGCTTTTTTAACACCTTCACCCACCGATGTAATCATGGAAACTCCAAGTCCCGTCGATAATATTTCGATTGACATGCCCGACTCGAAATCCACTTTCGGAAATTCCAACGAATCCGAACAAGTGCGTGAGAAATTTCTAAGCATGATTTCCGAAAATGGAAATACGTCCGTGCCAAATTCAAATACTGCGTTCTCCGACTTGACTCAAGAAGTCATTAAGACTGAATCTGGGGTTTCTCAGGTTTTGGAAGAGGTAGGTTCCTGTCAATCTATCGAGAACGTTGCGGCTGTTGGCTCGGATAGAACTTCTTCTGTAGATTACTCGCACACTAATGATAAGGCAAAAGTAGAGCTTCCTAATTTAGTTCTAGACACTACTGTTCCTCTCGATAAAGTTATAAATATTGACACTCTTGGCAGTCCAAAAGACTCGAGTGATAGAAGTGAAAGTCGCCATAGCAAGAAAATTAGCAAATCTGTCATATCCGAGAACAAGGAAATAGTTATTGTATCGGCGAGCGATAATTCTTGTGATATAGAATATATATTGTCACGCAATATACATAATACTAGCAAAGCACCCGAAGTTAAGGAAGGTAAAGATAATTATGATAGTGTAGGGTCTTCGTTATTGCATAATCTTCAAGACAAAACGAGAGGAGTTGAGCTGCAGAGTGGAAATGTCTCAAAAATCGCGAGTATAAAACCTATTCTCAGTAATTCGAAGAACAATGAATCAAGAAAGATGGAGGAGAAGAGTCACTGCCTAAAGACTGAGTTTACTTGTAACCTAGACATTGGAAGTCACAGAAGTTTCGGACAAGTCGTCAACTTCAGAAAACTGAACAAGACTCGAGGCACTCAGACCCAGAGTGATGGACAAAATCTAGAAAGTGCAAGTCAGAAAGAAATAGGCATGACCGAAAGCGAGACTGAAGATTCCGAATTCTCTCAAATGGAAATGTTCATCTCGAAACGTGAATCTTACCTAGAGATAGACGGAAAGTACCTGAAATCATTAGTCAATTCTAAAAAGAGTCCTAATAAGATCAAAGTTGATGGAAAGTCGAAAAAGATGGAGAATCAAAAATCAGAGGATGATTGCACTGTATCGGAAGGTGATCAAAGTGTTTATGAAGAGTCGAGAGAAGTTTGGTCAGGTTCTGATTCGAAAATAAAAAACGGTCTAGAAAATGAAATTGAGCAAGAGAATTTTCAGATGGTGGATAGGAAAGAAATATTGAGTGAAGATGCGCCACTGAAAAATTCAGAGAAGAAGCAGAGACATTCGATTCTTCTTCAAGGTAGTCTAGACTCGATTGATGTCAGAAAGCCGAATACTGATCAGTCTTTTGAATCCATGGCTAAAAAGTCAAGGAGTTTGGAGTACATAAAAAACCATTCTCTTACCTTTAAAACACCCTTGAGTTATTGTAGTTCAGAAATAGTTTTCGAGCCTCAAAGACCGAAATCAGAGAGTACAATTCAGCTTGTAACTGGGAATAATTTTGATGAGCAGACTGACGATTTTTGCTCAGAATGCTACCTTGCTAATGATCCATCCTCCACAGAAATATTTTACACGATTCGTTCGAATTGCAGTTCACCCTTAGAAGATTCCACCGAGTGTGATATCTGCAGCTCCTGCAATCTTCCAGATTCGGCAGATGTTGTGGAGTTGAAGATCCAACTTCCGAAAAGTCAGTCGGTCTGTGAAGTTTGTGAAATATGTGGAGAACCTGCAACAGACTTTGAAGATGATGTAGTAGCTTCTTGTAGACAGGAAAATACCGAAGTTATTGACAGACGTGTGACTGGTCTCAAATCTTTGCATTTGAGTCTGCCAAAGACCAGTTTTGAATCTGATGAGGAGATGCTGTCGTCAAATCAGACAACTCTGGAAGAGGAGCGATTTGAGATTGAAAATTGCGGTTTGCAGGGAGAAAAAGGAATTGTGAGCGAAGAAGAGATTCAGATTTCAGAAACGGAAGACACTTTAAATAGTGTCATTGTTGAAAGTCAAGAATTTAAGACTGAATCT
Organism: Andricus grossulariae; assembly: GCA_011634705.1. Lineage (NCBI taxonomy): Eukaryota > Metazoa > Arthropoda > Insecta > Hymenoptera > Cynipidae > Andricus > Andricus grossulariae. The sequence continues at coordinate 221,668,192 of JAABKJ010007545.1, forward strand.
GAAGTCCACGTTTCCAAAGAAATTATGGATCTCCAAGGATCTGGATTTTTTGTGCCAAAGGATGAAGTCGTGATGTTGGCTGAAAATGTAAAGAGACTTAGTAGAAAAAGTTCTTTTGTCAAGAAGGGTACTTCCGATCGACAAGACAAGAGAAGGTACTCTTCTGCTGATAATTTACCACACAAATTATTTCATAGAGGAAATGACAGATTTTTCAAGTCAAAAGATACGAAACTCGTGGCTTCAACTGACAGCATTCGTCCTATCAGACATTTTAGAAGTAAATCGTTGCGAAGATCGTCTGATAGTATTGGTCGATATGATTCGTCGAATGATAATTTGGATCGTTTGGACGAAAGCGTTGATGTTGATGAAGAAGGAACGAAAGAAGAAGTTACTGGACCTGAGGAACCGAGGAGGAAAGATAGCGACTCTCTTGAGTCAATTTTGTTGAAACATGGAATTAAACTTATTAGCCAAAAGGAGACTGTCTTATAATCGTGAAGTTCAGGTTACTGAACAGAAATCGAATCTGAGTTATCAAATTATAAAATGCGAATTACTTTTTATATCTACATTTAATTGAGAGTAATGCATATAACTTCTGCAATTGGTGCACTTAAATTATTGCAATTTAAATTATCATATAACTACTTGAAATCCGAGATTTAAAAATTTTTTGCTTTAAATTTCAAGCGTTTACAATTTGAAAATGTCTCTAATTTTTGGATTGTTCCATGATCAATATTTTCTATTTAAAATTATTCAACAATTCGATACACATACGATTAATGATCATAAGAATTTAAACGTCTTGTTTGAAAATTGTACAAAGGATTCAAAATTTTCAACTTATTAAATTGAAATTGGACATTTTGGAATATTGAAAATACAGTTTATTTATTTTTGAAATTTTTATTTAAAAATTGTGTGAGGCCTCAAGTTTGAATTTGAAGTTTTCTAATTTTAACAGTTCATATTTGAAAATTGACCGTGTTTAGCTGTTTAAAAATTGTAACAATGAAAATTATTAATTTTTGCAGGACTAGTTTTGAAGAATGTAATTGATTTATTTAAACTTTAACGCTTCTAGATCAAAATATTTTATTTTGAATCTTTAATTGCAAAATTGTTCACATTTTCTACCTTTTTTAGTTACAAATGTTTCAACTTTGAGCGACCAAAGATGCAATTAAAACTCTTAAATATTGAAATTTGTTAACTTTGATCACGTACATTATAAATCGATCAAGTTTGAAACTTTAAATTTTAATTACGAATACTTCAAATTTTGAATGTATACATTTTAATTTTTATATGTTTAAATTTAAAACGTATATACGAAATTGTTCAAATTTAATTGTAATTTTAAAAACTTCAAGTTTAAAATTACATATATTCACATATTCATTTTTTAATATTTATGCTTACAAAATTTGTTAAATTTGGAAATTTTAAATACTTTCAACTTGAGATTGTTGAAAACTAGCATTAAATTTGAAATTGTGTAATTGAAGAGTTTTAAATTCAAAATTTTTACTGCTACAATTTCCATTGCTTAATTATTTTAAATGATTCAATTTGAAATTGTACAACTTTGAAAGTACAATTCATAATATCTGAATATGCGACTTTTTCACTTTAACAGTGTTCCATAAGAACGATTAATTAGAAATTCAATCAATTTTACACGCCTAAAATTTTTGAAATATTAAATTTGTTATCCTTAAATTTGAAATTGGACAACTTAGACATCCGATTTAAAACGCTGGAATTTAAAAATTTTAATTTTAATTTTTCTACTTTATCCTTCGATTTGAAAATTGTTAAATTTATTTGTTATGACGCATCTTTTTCTACTTGGAAAAAAAGTTTTCAACTTTTTTATTTTTCAAATAAAAGTAGAAAAACTTTCTTTTTGAGAAAAATCAGTTTTAATTCTTTTTTTACTTCAACTTCGGAGAAAAGTATGATAAAGTTCTTTGGAAAGTTTCAGAAACTATAAGAGTTTCTCTACCTGGGGTCAGATAAAATTTAATAAAATTTTTCTAAACAAATATTTTCAAATTCTGACTAATCTATCAGTCTAAGGACACCGTGAAGAGCAAACCCAGAGAATGTAATTGTCAAATTTCAAAAGCTGACTAACTGAGCCCAAGTTGATGTGAAAAAAGAATTGAAATAGATTTTTCCCAAAAAGACAGTTTTCCTACTCTTTTTTTCTTTAAGTAGAAAAATATTTTTATGTGCACTTATTGCATCCGGGTCCTCAATTGTGTATTCTCAAAATGTGCAATTATTTAAACATTCGATAAATTTTCTTTGTTATTGACGTAGACCGTCATTTTAAGTTATATACTCGAACTAAAGCAAATTGTCCATTTTTTATGAAAGAAGGGAATTAAAGATTATTAGTCACTTATAAATCTATTAGGTAAAAAGATTAATTTTATCGAAACGCACTCTATATTACGCACCGATGTTCAAGTAGTATCTAAAAACCTAAATTGTTGATGCGAATCAACTGTAAAATTAGATGTTATAAACACACTAAAGACTTAAAATCGAATATATTAAAAGATAAGGAACGTAGGAGCGAATATTTTCGACGAAAAAAAATAAAATGTCCAGTTATGTTGGAATATAAAAGCCAAAGCAGTGCCAAAAATAATTACGCGTACTGGTAGAAACTCAAAGTATTATTAAATTTTTAAACTGAAACCGACAATCTAACATGTCAATACGCATATTAATTATGCACAGAGAGGTATTTATATCTGAGGTGATATGTCGGTTGTAATTATAGCGAATCTTACAATTGACGCATAAAATATTCCTGAAAACTTCCGTCAACTGATACACATGTCTAAAAATCAGGTTAAAATGTTAAGTATATACTTTAGGATTACACGGTGGGGCTGAACCATGATTGAATGAAAATTGCAAGTAAATGGGATTTTTTTATTGTTTGTGGTAACATGACATCCCGCAAATATTTTAAGATTAAAATGAAAATAATCGATCGGGCACTTTTTGAAAAAAGTCGATTTCTGTATTTAATTACTAAGAAATGAAGAAATTTCCATAGATTATACAGTAAATATTGATTACATTTTTTGAAAATATTTTTTTTATTGAGTGTGAAGTTTTGTCTCACGCAGTTTTTAAATTAAAATATAAAATTATTATTAATACAACATGTTTATATTTCATAGTATCTATTATCTAAAATAACAGAAAAGAAAGGATAATATTTTTGATAATTGATGGAAATTGATATCTTGATTTCAGAATTAATATTTAATATATTTGTGCAATTTACAGAATATCATATCACTCCAATTTTGTTCAAAAATACCAATTTCAGACGAAAAATACTAACATAACCTAATATTGTTTAAAATCTAATGATTTTTTATTAGCATTAAAAATTTCAGATGAAAAATATTTTTGATCTACCAGTCTGGTAGTTTTTTTTGAAAACTTTGTTTGATTTCGATATTTCGCCCGGCAAAAAAATTTCTTTTATTATAATGAATAATCGTGAAAGCATTAAATCTATAACTAATGATTTTTGTTCAATATAACTGATTTCCTGCCAAAAACTTTAATATAACCTGAACTATTTGAAAAATAGCAAATATTTTTTCAACTATAATGATTTTTGTTTTAAAATACGAATTTTTGGTGTAAAACGCTAACATAACCTCAAATGTTCAACTTCTTTAACAAAAAAAAAAATATATATATATATATATATAGCGCTTCTCAACGTTCGCTTGTACTCTCGCCGGTACTCGCCTATAAAGGACGCTTTCTTACATAATTGGATATTTCCATATATATATATTTAAATCTATAGGTCTTATTTTTTCAAATCAAATTTAATTTTTTCATTGAAAATTCCAGTATTTTGTTAAAAAATTATTCTTTTGGTGGAAAATTAAATTTTTTTGTTGACCATTCGTCTATTTGGACAGAAAATTCAAGTATTTTGATGAAAATTAAACAAATCTATTTATTTGGTTGAAAATTCAATTGTTTTTAGTTAAAGTTTATTCTTTTTTGTTTGAAAATACGACCTTTGGTATTTGTAAGTATAAAATGCAAGTATTTGGTTGAAAATTCAACTATTTTGCTGAAAATGATAAAAAATCCAATTATTTCCTTCAAAATGAAACTATTTTAGGTTGATATATATATGTGTGTATATATATATATATATATCAATTCGACCTATGGGTCTTATTTGTTTTAAATCAATTTTCATTATTTTATTGAAAATTCAAGCATTTTGTTAAAAAATTATCCTTTTTGTGGAACATTAAATTGGTTTGATAACCATTCGTATATTTGGACAGAAAATTCCAGTATTTTGATGAAAATTAAAAAAATCCAATTATTTAATTAAAAATGCAACTGCTTTTGGTTAAAGTTTATACTTTTTTGTTTGAAAATACGACCTTTTGGTCTTCTTAAGTATAAAATTCAAGTATTTGGTTGAAAATTCCACTAATTTTTTCAAAATTGAACTATTTTCTTAAAAAGTCATCGTTTTTGGTCGACGATTCAACTGTTTTATTGAAAATTTGTTCTCTTGAATTAAAACTTTATCTTTTATAGCAGAAAAGTAATCTTTCTTTGGATGAAATAAATAAATAAATTTGAGATTTTTATTTGAAATTGTTTTATTTCGTGTATAAAAGACTCTCTATTAAAAATTTTGCAAGATCAATATTCTGGTCTTTGAACATCGATGGTCAAGGAAAATTATAAATTTGTCAGGGGAAAATCAGGAAAAAGTCAGGCATTTTGAAAATGAAGACTTAAGGTCACCCTATTACTGAGAAATTTTCTGGGAAGTTTGTTTAAGATTCTTTTCATTCCTGGGAGAAATTGAAGGCTTTATTCTCATCAGAAGTAAAAGTTAGAAGGACTGCGTGAAAGAAACGACAGCTACTTTGAAGAGGAAAAATGTTTGAGAGAACAATTTGCCCCTTACAGTTTAAAACAATAAACGTAATGACGTAGCTGTGGAGTTTCAATTCGCGTTGGGCGTAAAGTACTTGAGAGGAGAGGATCCTTAAAGGCAGGAGTACGTTGAGGTCAATACTCCAAGCAAAAGTACTCTACAAATACGGCGATGTCTTGTTGCACACCCAACCCAACCTAACCCAACTCAACGTTTACTCCTGCATTTTCTATCTCTCTTTTCCTCACGTGTGTACACAAAAGCATCACAATCTTCTTTTTTCTCTCAATTTTCTTAACTTCTTTTTTACGAGTTCCGGTTCCCGATGGCATTACTCGGTTAAGCCTGGAACTTGATAAACTTATGCTTTCAGCAAACATTAAAGCGTAGAAAGGCGTATTTTTAGCTGCTGATGGCGGCATAAAACCCAGCTGCTGGATTAGAGCCGTGAGAGTAGCTATGTTCGTTGGAAAATAACGAAACTTCGTGACCGAAACCAAAACTAAGGAGACCTATTCGATAAAATCGGATGGAGAATTTATTTTATTACTCCTAGTTTCCAAGTATTTCCTCAATTAAGAGCATCCGCATCTTAGTTCTTACTTTAAAGTCAACGAGATTCTAGAAGGTTCTCACCTAAAGTTTATGAGACGTCCTGATTTTTCAGGACATATCCTGATTTTTTGTACTATGTCCTGATTTTTCATGCTCGAAAAGAAAAATTAGCGATTTTTATTGCACTGACCTAAATTTTCCTCACAATTTCTGAGCGCGCAGTAGAATTTTACTAATATTTAAGAAGAAAGGAAAACGTAGAATTGCCTAAAAAAATTGGAAGTTCTGAAAAGTATTTGAACTAATCAACATATTGTACAGATTTTACTCAATTGTTTAAATGAAAATGTTGACCTTAAAAAATATCTTTGTAGAATTTCTAAACTTAAGGAATGAAGACACAATTTTATTATTTTGTTCAAAATTCAAAAATTTTGTTAAAAACAAAAAACTCAATCTTTCTTGTTGAAAATTCAACTGTTTTGTTGAAAATTCGTCTTTTTAGCATGAAAATTCCACATTTATGATGACATTTTTTTTTTTTTTTACTGAAAAATCTTTCTTGGTAGAAAATTCTTTTTTTTATTGGTTTAGAAATTTATCTGTTGTTGTAGAAATTTCATGTTTTTTGGCTAATATGCTTAGTTTATAACTATTCTTTTTTGATAGAGGATTTTTATTTTGTTCAAAATGCGTCTTCTTTGCTTAAATTTAATTGTTTTTAGTTTCAAATTAACATATTTTTTGGTTAAAATATCAACTACTACATTTTTCGTTGAAAATTAATCTTTTTTGGTTGAAAGTATATCTACTTTGTTAAAAATTATTTTTGTTGGTTAAAATTTTAACTATTTTGTTGAAATTTCTTTTCTTTCCGGTTAACAATTATTTTTTCATTGAAAATATAACTATTCCATTTTTGGTTCAAAATTGATATTTTTTTTAGTTCTAAGTTCATGCATTTTGTTGAAAATTCGCCTTTTTTGTTAAAAAATTAATTTTTATGGTTGAAAATTCATCTTTTTAGTCGAAAGTTTAACTATTTGTTTCGAAATTTATTTTTTTATTAAAGATTCATCATTATATGTAGTTGAAAAATCATGTATTTTGTTGAAATTTAATTTAATTTTATTAAAAATTGAACTATTTTGTTGAAAATTTGCTTTTTTTTGTTAAAAATTAATTTTTTAAACTGAAAATATAATTATTCCATTTCTGGTTGAACATTTATCTTATCCAGTTGAAAATTTATGTATTTTATTGAAAATTCGTCATTTTTTGAAGAAAATAAATCTTTGTAGTTAAAAATTCATCTTTTTGATCGAAAATTCAACTGTATTGTTGTAAATTCTTTTTTTTAGTTGGAAATTAATTGTTATAACTGAAAATTCAACTATTCCGTGTTTGGTTGAAAGTTTATCTTCTTTAGTTGAAGATTTAACTATTTGGTTGAAAATTTGTTTTTTGTGGTAGAGTATTAATCTTATTGGTGAAAAATTCATCTTTTTGGTTGAAAATTCATTTCTTGGGTTGAATATTTAATTATTCTGTTAAAAATTTTTTTTTTTTAATCAGATTAAATCAGATTGTCGGAAAAACTCAACGTAAAAAAGTACCTTTCAATGAGTTAGAAGAGAAACAAATTATTTAAACAATTTTTAATCATTCAAACAGTTTTAAACTTGGTAAACAATGCCTAAAAACATTTTATTGATCCAATAAAAATAATTTATGACAAAAAAGGTAAAAATAAAGCTCATATGTGTTACTTTTGCACTGAGCTGACCATTTCAGTTTTTCGGGACATTTTCGGGACTTCGTAAAAGGGGGTTGGTGGCGTCAACATTCAAAGTTATTTAGCGAAAATTAGTCACAGGTAATTCCATAACAAATTCCAAAAAAAAAACACAATTTTCCTATATTACCATAATGTTATGGGATTTCCCGGGCCTTTGTGTCTTAATAGTCTCAATATTAACCGATTTGGCTCAATCTTACATATAACTTTTTTTATAGGGAACCTCACAATACTGGAAAGGGGGGGGGGGCATGCCCTCCATTCGAAAGTCAATTTTTTGGACACCCTAGCCACTTTTTTACGCCTGGTTTTATATGACATGACCACATGACATTTTTTTAAATCACCTGAAATCATTCAGACTTTTGGAAATCCCTTGACATAATAAAATTAGAAACGTTAGAAACCGTAGAAACCTTAACGTCATTTTCTTGAATGTTGTTCAAAAATCTACTTCAATTACAATTTTAATTGTAAATGTTTAATTTAATGATTGTTTTCAATTTTAAAAGGATGAAAATGTACAAATTTTCAATTTTATACAATGGATATACAAATTGCTAACCAATTTAGATACGCCTTCTCTCTTAGTGAAAATGAAATTGTCTCGCAAACTGAAAACTGCGACTTCATAAATAAAACATCAAATCAGAAGGTGGAGTCGAAAAGCGTTGGAATAATCACTTAAAATGGAGATTTTAATAAAGTGTGTCTTTTATTTGACTTGTTGGAAACATAGAAACTTCTATTTTTGATTGCTCGTCTCAAGAGGGTTATTTTAATTATTGGAAATGTTTGTAATCAATGAATCCAAATGAAGCGTTTTCCCAAGTCAGCGGAAATGATAAGCAGGGAACACGCTTGCAGGTTTTTAATTCTCCGCCGGTTCTGCACTGCGTTAAGAAATGAATAGCAAGTCATTGGGGAATGAGTTCTTGTCCCAAATGATCACTGAATCAGAGATAAAAACGACATTTTATTGTCTCTTTTGTCACCAAGATAATTACTCAAGTAACTTCTCCCACGTAATTATTGTTATTATTATTTATTAAATCTCTTTTTTTCTTCTTTCAGGTAAGTCAACTTCATCTTTATTATTCTGTGAAACCTGACACACTTTTGTGAGTAAAACAAATTTCAAGTTGGGAGTTTGATCATTTAATAACTAACAGTTTCTATTTATATATTAATTAAAATTATATAAATTGAAATTAAAATTAAAAATGTAACCAGGGTGTTCGCAGGTCAGGGAAAACCTGGAAATCAGGAGAAAGTCAGGGAATTTTGTTGGTCAAGGAAATAGTCTGGGAAAAGTAAGGGATTTTAAAAAAAATCAAAAGTCCAGAATAACCAGGGCTCCTACACTTTTAGTCGCATTTTTTCTTAAATCACTTTTTGGTCACTTTTTAAAGATAAAACTACTATAGTCACTTTTTTAATATAAAGTCACTATTTTTTTCCTGAATTATTTTGAAAAATTTTAGGGTATTTTAAAGGATTTCGAAAGATTTGTAATACATTTCAATAATTTGAAGGGATTTCAAAAACCTTGGGGTATTTTTAAAAATTCCATGCAATTTTAAAGACCTTTAAAAAGTTTCAAGAGATTTCAAAATTTTTCAAAGATTTGCAATATTGATGATAGTTTAAAGGATTCAATTGTATCTTCAAGTGCATTAAAAATTTACAAGAAATTTTCAAGCATTTGAATTATTCTGAGGAATTTTAAAAGCTCTGAAGGTATTTTAATCAATTTGCCAAAATTTCAAGAAATATCAGTATTCATATAATTTTACGGGGTTTTTAAATATTTTAATGGAATGCAAAGAATTTATTCGCGAAAAGTGAGGGATTTCGTATGATTTCAAAGATTTTCAAATACTTTAAGATATTTTCAAATATTTTGAATTTACAATTAATTTCAATCATTTAAAAAGATTTAAACGAATTTCCAAGATTTTAGGCTATTTTTTCAAGAGTTTAAAAAAATGTCAAGGGATTTCAAAATATTTTAAAGAATTTCAAATATGCTGGAGTACTTTGAAAGATTCTAACAAATTTTCAACTGATTTCAATAGTTCAATGAGACTTAAAAGGGTTTGAAATATTTTTGGGTATTTTAAAAGATTCCAAGACATGAGATTAAAAAAATGGCAAGGGATTTCCAAAAGTTTTAATGATTTCCGGTGATTTAAAAAATGTCATGTGGTTTTAAAGAATTTCGGAAGATATGGAACGATTTTACAGGACTTATAAGGTTTCCAAATATTTTTAAAAACTACAAAGGATTTTATAAGTTATCCGAGGATTTCAATGATTTAAGGTATTTTGAAATAAAATATCTCATTACTGAAATCATTGAATATTTGATTGAATTATTAATAGTTGAATATTTAAGATATTGCAGTGAATTTTAAAGAATTTATTCACAAGAACTGAGGGATTTCGTAGGATTTCAAAGATTCGAAAAGATTTTCAAATATTTTTTTTAATTCATTTGACTTCATTTGGAATTAACCCGGAATTCTTATTAATTCACCCTGAAGCCTTCATCAAATTCTTTTTAACTCCCGTAAATTTTTTTTAACTTGTTCTAAACTTCAATGATTTTTTCAGAATTTGAATTTTTTTTAATTCACTTGATTTTTTCAATTCACCTCGGATTTTCATAAATAAATATCCAGTTCTTCTCATTATTGTTAAATTCCTCTAAATTTACTTCAGTTCTACTGAAATGAATGGACTTTTGTGGATTTTTAAACATTTTTTACAATTCATTTGAATATTTTGGAATTTAACTTAAATTGTTTTGAAGTGTCATGAATTAATTAATTAAGAAAATTATTCAATTTCAATTTGGTGTCAAGATCGATTTTTTCAAAGATTATGATTCCCAAATACTTAGAAGTGACGTCACATTTTTGGCGCCATTATGACAAGAATTTTAAAATCACAAGAAGTATTTCTCGTTTATTAATATAGAAATTAAAAGTCTGAAATTTTTTTTAATTAATTCCCAAATTCAAGTTTCCTCGGTATTCTTGTTCAATATTTCTTCTATGTCACTTAATTTTTCGAACATTTTAATTTATTTTTTTCTGAAAATTTATAATTCCACCTCGACAATGGTGGTTTCGTATTTTTGAGGCAAAGAGGGTGGGTCTCCTGTTGACTCGGAAATGTTCAGATCGAACCCCCCAACACGTAGCTGGTACGGAGGAAATTGACTTTGCCTTGGATAAACATTTTATATTATAGGGTTACTCTGTCAACATCTGCACTATGATGCCAACGAGCTCCAAATATAGTGGTTCTCAACTCAATTTTTCGTTCCATCAAACTCTGTTGCCTTTCCATTTACAAATCACACTTATCACTCATTCCCATTGACGTGCCCCTCAATGGGGTGAATAGTCTGTTTGCCATTTTTTCCACCATCGCCCCGAATATTCGCCAGGAAATTTATTTAATTGCTTCAGGCAAGAACTTTTCTTGCACAAGTTAAATCGTTCGCAATTAATTGTTGTTTAAAATAACTAAAAAAAAGTATGCTAATCTTTGGGGCCATGCAAAAATTACGTTATTTTTGCTGACTAGATTTTTCTTCGTGCATTTATTTAGGGGTCTTGAAAAAATCATGTAAGATAATTGAGGAGGGGGCTGGCAAAATCTTACTGTTTCTAACGAATCAATAAAGTAGTTCAACTTTCAATAAAGTAGTTGAATTTTCAACCAAGAAAGATGAATCTTCGACAAAAAATGTAACAAATAATTTATGTTTTAATCAAGAAGATATTTTCATTTTTAATAAAAAAAGTTGTATTTTACCAAAATAGATCAATTTTCAACAAAAAAGTTGAATCTTCAACCAAAACAAATTTATATTCAAACAGTTGAATTGCATTTTCAACCAAATAGTTGAATTTTCAACAACAAAAAAGTTGAATTTTCAACCAAAATGTTTAATTTTCTACCAAGAATATTAATTTTCTACCAAAAATGATGAATTTTCAGCGAGTTACATAATTTTTCTATCAAATAGTGGAATTTTCAACCAACTTGTTAAAATTTTAAGCCACAAAGAAGAATCTTCTACAAAACAGTTTATTTATCAATTCTAAAATATAAATTTTCAACAAAAACTTTAATTTTCAACCATACAGTTGGATTTTTAACCAAATAGTAAAGTTTTCAGTTTAAAAAATTATAATTTTCAAATTAAAATAAAAAATAATTTGTAAGAAAATAGTTGAATTTTCAACCTAAAAAGATGAATTGTCAACGAAAAATATAATATTTAATATTTCCACCAAAAAATATTTTTATTTCAAATAAAAAACAGTTGAATGTATCAACAACAAAAAAATGTTAACAAAATATTTGAATCCTCAACTTAAACAGATTAGTTTTCAACCAAACCGTTGCATTTTTAACCAAAAAATTGATTTTTGACAAAAAAATATCATTTTTAACAAAGTACATAAATTTTCAAACAAATAGTTGACTTTTCTACCATCTTGTTAAATTTTCAAGCCACAAAGAAGAATTTTTGACAAAACAGTTTAATTTTCAACTTGAAAATATGAATTTTCAACAAAAAAGTTAATTTTCGGCCAAATTGTAAAATTTCTAATTAAAAAAATCGATTTTCAACAAAAAATGAATTTTTGACAAACTAGTTGAATTATTAACCTAAAAAGACGAATTTTGAACGAAAAATATAATATTTAATATTTCCGTCAAAAAATATTTTCATTTTAAATCAAAAGCAGACGATTTTAGCCAAAAGAATTTCCACAAAATATTTAAATCTTAATCTTTACCAGATTAATTTTTAACCAAACAACTGCATTTTTAACGAAAAAAAAAATTGATTTTTAACCCCAAAAACATTTATTTTTAACAAACAAAAAATTGATTTTTTTACCCCCAACAAATTTGTTTTTTACGAAAAAATATAATTTTTAACAAAGTACATAAATGTTCAAACAAATAGTTGAATTTTAAATCAAGATAATTAATTTACTATAAAAAAATGAATTTTTAACAAAATACATCAATTTCGAAACAAATACTTAAATTTTCAACTAAAACAGCTAAATTAGCTACCGAATATGGAATAATTAAATTTTCAGTTAAAAAAAAATAATTTTCTACAAAAAAGATAAATTTTCAACAAAAAAATGTAAATGTTTATATTTCAGCCAAAATAGATTGATATTTTACATTTAGAACAATTGAATCCTACCAAAAGAAACGAATTTTTAACAAAAGTTGTAATGGTTAATATTTCAACCAAAATGACTTTAATTTATAATTTATAACAGATGAATTCCATAAAAAACTACGACTTCTCAATAAAAGTTGCATTTTTAACCGAAAAGATTGAATTTCAGCCATATAGTTGAATTATCAACTAAGAAAGATGAATTGTGTACAAAAAACGAAATAGTTAAATTTTTAATTGAAAATTTTCCAACCAAATAAAAAACGAATTTCTGACAAAATAGGTCAATTTTCGACCAAATGAATGAATTTTTAACTAAAATCAAGAATCTTTAACTAAGAAAATGAATTTTTAACAAAGCAGTTCAAGTTTACCAAATCTTTGAATTTTCTACCAACATTTTTAACTTTGGATTTTAGTGATTCGCATACATGGAAACAAGAAATGGTTTTAACCATGTAACCCCCCCCCCCTCCCCCTGCATGTAAGACAGCTTAGATAAATCGTTGACCTCCCCACCCAATGGACTTTATTTAATTTATGCACGGTCCCTTTAACATATCAGAATTATAGTTAGTCCCATGAGATTACTAATTATTACATCCCGTACAGGACTGAGTGCTATACTCTTAGTAATCACTACAATATATATATATATATATATATAGCAACCTTTAGTATGTTATTTGAATTAATTGATAAAATCGTTTTCTCTTCATTTTATGATTCGAGGTGTTGCATAAGAGGACAAAAAGGGAAGAATCGATAAACGATATTATCTTGGAGGAGGATAGTGAAATAATCCTTACAAGCGAACCTGGGGATATCGCCGAGTCGATTTTCCTCTCGAGAGCTTCCATTTTTGAGAAGATCCTTTTGTATCGCCGGCTGCAGCCCATTTTTATTTCTCTTTTCATCTCCTGTGTCCCTTTTCACATGCCTTCCCTTCGTTCTCTTACTGTAAGGTGTACACCCCTCCCACCACCCACACCTACACCCCAAACCCCTAAAATCCCCTGTCGCACAAAGATGGCCGCACCCTTGCGAACTTACTGTTCGCGACGATTATCTCACCCCGTTTCTCGAAAATCGAGAGCCTTTATAAAAGGACTCGTACATTTTTTCTTCTTTGATTTTATTTTCTCCGTTTGCTTGCGATAAGATACTATTTTCGGTAATTGTCTAGCATCGCGGTTTTTCCTAATTTTCTACATATTTTTTCAAATTATATATTTTTTTCGAAACTTATATGAATAATTAAAAAAAGGAGATTGAAAAAGTTAATTATTTTTATCATTATCTTAATTTAAGTTAGGTTACAATGAAGTTAAAAAAAATCATTTTTAAATATTCCCACCCCCCACCCCCTCCTTGAACCTGCTGGAAAAAGGATGAGAGTGATCGGAGAAGGGTGTGACCAAAAGAGGGTGTGACCCGGAGGAATGGTGAAATAATTAATAATTAAACTGTCTTTTTCAAAATCAAGTTTCGTAATTAGAATTTGGATACAATGCTCATTTGTACTTGTTCGCGAGCTATCTAACATTTGAATAGGTTCTGTAACCTAATTTTCGTTAATTAAAAAATATGCGATAAAAATGCACAAACCCCAGAAAAAACTGTCTATCATGCATTATTTAATAAAAAATGCATTACTTTTTTGATATTCTTCTTTTGATCTTTAAGTTTTTATTTAAAAAAAAGAACTGAAGAAGAATTATATCGAAAAATTGTAAATTGGAAAAAATCTCGATTTTAGACTAAAGTCAGATTTTTAATGAAACATCTATTAATTTTTTTACCTACCCTGATTAATTTTTTATTTTGGTGCTTAAATGAATAACTTGCGATAAAAACCTTAATCAAATTATGAAAATTTGGAAAAGCCACGATTCTAGACAATTTAACCAATTATGAATGATTTTTATAGGATGTATTGATTTTATGAAAGCTTTCTAATAAGGAATCTTATTTTCATTAATGTAATATATTAATTGTTAAAATTTATAAATTCTTCATTTAAATTACTAAGTAGCCGAGCAATTACCTTTATTTTAAAAAAATTTTCCATAAAAATGAATTTTGTATAGAGCTAAAAATCATCGCCAGTTTTTTATTTTCAAATATATTATAAATAATAGTCCGTATTTAGAGAAAACAATTTTTAATCAGAAAAAATTATACTCCTAACAAGAAAAACTATCGTAAATATTACTGTGAAATTTAGGATATAATTATTATAATGCTTGCTATATTCCTTGACATATCTATAATTACCGTAATACTTCTAATAAACGTTATAATCAATTTAATTTTCCGCAGAAAAACAAAAATAAAAATCCCCTTTAAAAACATTCCCTCTATTTTCGCCCACAAAAATAATTATAGAAGTTTCAAACAGACCTGAATTGGCCTGAATAGGGTAGTTAAGCCATCGCATCGCGGTTCACATTCGAGCCTTTTATTTCTCGCAGGCTGTAAATTCAAAAGGGATTAAACCTTAATTATAGCCGCTGCTCATTTCAATCAATTCATTCCATACGAATTTGACCATGAATAGTCAATCCAGTCTCTCACTGGAAATTGCTAGCTTCTCTTGTAGCAGTTAATTTTCTTTCCGAAAATTACTAGATAATACGCCAAGCAACTTCAGAATATAATCACAGTAAATCCCGGGATATCAAACCGTTATATGTCATTCTGATTATCAACTTCAGATCAAAGTGTTCCACTTTTGCGGATCCAAAATTAATTTTTACGGGGACAAAAGACAAAAGACAATGTTTTAGAAAACGTTGAATTTTCAACCAAATGGTTGCTTTTGTAACCAAAACAGTTAAATTTTCAACCAAAAATGGAATAGTTACAATTTCAACTAAAAAATTAATATTCAACTCGAAAAAACGATTTTTTAACAAAATAGTTCAAATTAAAAATGAATTATAAGTCGAACAGATTATATTTCAACTAAAATGACGAATCTTCAACCAGAAAAACGAATGTCCAACAAAGGAGCTAAACCAAGGACTTGCATTTTCACTCAAAAAGGTGAATTAATAACTAAAAAAGATAAGTTTTCTACTAAAATATTTCAATTTTCAACCAAAAAATATGAATTTTCAGCATAACAGTTGAATTTTGAAATAAATAATCAAATTTTCTATCAAATAACAAAATTTTTAACAAAAAAAGATGAATTCTCAACCAAACATACAATAGTAGGCTATTAATCCAAAAATGAGTAACTGTCAACCCAAAATAGTTGAATTTTTAACTAAAAGAATGAATCTTCAACCAGTATAGTTAAATTTTCAGGAAAAATAAAATAATTTTCAACAAAAAAAAAACGAATATTCAGCGCTGGAAACTAATTTTTTCTTTCTAAAAGAGTTTCTATGGATTCACCTACTATTATTCTTAACCGAAATAAATAATTTTTCAACCAGAAATGGAATCGTTACATATACAATTGGAAAAATTATTATTTCATTAAAAAAAAAATTTTGTTAACAAACTAGTTCAAATGAAAATTGAATTTTTAACAAAAGAAAGAGTTCAATTCTCAATCGAGTAGTTGAATTTTCAATTGAAAATATGATTTTTAAACTAAAATGATGAATCTTCAATCAGAAAAATTAAATTTCAATAAAAGAGTTCAACCAAGGACCTTAATTTTCAATGAAAACAGTGAATTTTGAACCAAGAAGATTAATTTTCCAGCAGAAAATATGATTTTAAACAAATTACATAAATTTTCAACTAACAAGATCAATTTTGCATCAAAGTAGTTCAATTTTCAACTCAAAAATACGAATTTCCAACATAAGAGTTGAATATGGAACTGAGTAATAAATTTTTCTACCAAATAATAAAATTCGTAACCAAAATAGATGAATTCTCGACCAAATATACAATAGTAGGCTTTACAGCCAAAAATAATTGAATTTTAACACAAAAAAAATGGATTTTCAATTACGCTATGATGAATCTTTAACTGGAATAGTTAAATTTTTAGATAAAAAATGTATTTTCAACCAAAGAAAGAAAAAAAGGAATATTCAACTGTGGGAACTAATTTTTTTTCTTTCTGAAAGAGTTTTTATAGATTTACCTAGTTTCGACTCCTACTTTTAAAAGATTTTTAACTTCCTACGACCAACCAGAAATATTTTACAAAATTTTGAATTTCAAGGTGGTAGAAAAATTTCAATTTTCCGATATTGGGCTATAAATCTGTATGGTTTTGGGAATGATTTTTTTACCTTCAAAAAGTTGAAGACAGTTGCTACCCATGAAAATTCATGAAAGACAATTGATCTTGAAAGTCGGATCATTCTGATGCGCAATTTGGGGATCAACTGAATAATCCAAAATTTGTATAAAAGCGTTGAATATAATTTTAATCCAATTTTGGGATCAAATTTATCAAATGTCATTTACCTTGAGCTGCTCCTATAAAATACTCCTTTATTTCTTTAAATTTGAATATTGATTCTATTCTTATTATACTATTTTCATGTATTTTATTTTCATCTCATATGAAAATAATAATAGCAAACATATAAATGTTAAATTGAATGAAGAAAAATTAGAATTTTCTATTAAAACAGCTTTTCTTTGAGTAAAAGTGGTACAGGTGGAATAAGTTTAATATTCAATTGCAATTGAAAAATATTCAATTGCAAAAAATTGAATGAAAAAAATATGGCAAGAAATACAGGCAGCAAGATTACAATGATACGCCAACTGGTGGCCAAATGTAGTACCAAAATAACGGAGTCGTATTCTTCATATTACAGATTTTACTACATGATCCATTTGAATTTTATAATAAAAATTATTATTATATTAATATTTCGTTGAGTTTAAAGCAATATGAAAAAATGAATAAATTTGTGAAAAATTCATTCTTTTAGTTAAAGATTCAACATTTTAGCTGAAAATTAAACTCCTACGTTAAAAAATGAACAAATCTGTAAAAAGTTCATTATTTTAGTTGAAGATTCAAAATTTTAGTTGAAAATTAGTTTTTTTTTTAAATGAATTTTTTGTTGAAAATTCATCTTTTTGGATGTAAAATTAAACTCCTAGGTTAAAAAACTGACTAAATTTCTGAAAAGTTCATTCTTTTAGTTGAAGATTGAAAATTTTAGTTGAAAATTAAACTCCTAGGTTAAAAAAATGAATAAATTTCTGATAAATTCATTCTTTTATTTAAAGATTCAAATTTTTACTTGAAAATTAAACTCCTAGGTTAAAAAATGAACACAATTCTCAAAAGTTAATTCTTTTAGTTGAAGATTCGAAATTTTAGTTGAAAATTAATTTTTTTTTTTTTAAATTAATTTTTTGTTGAAAATTCGTTTTTGTTGATTAAATCCAACTGTTTTTTGTTGTTTAAATTAATTTGCTTGTTGAAATGTCAATTATTACAATTTTCGTTGAAAAGTCAATTTTTTAGATGAAAAATTAAACTCCTAGGTTAAAAAGTGAACAAATTTCGAAAAAGTTAATTCTTTTAGTTTGAAGATTCCAACTTTTAATTGAAAATTCGTTTTTTTTTGGTTGTTGAAAATTCGTTTTTGTTGATTAAATCCAACTTTTTTGTTTTTAATTAAATTATTAGTTTGTTAAAATGACAACTATTACATTTGTTGTTGAAAATTTATCTTTTTGGGTGGAAAATGAAACTCCCAGGTTAAAAAAATGAATAAATTTCTGAAACTTTATTCTTTTAGTTGAAGATGAAAAATTTTAGCTGAAAATTAAACTACTAGGTTAAAAAATGAACAAATTTCTAAAAAGTTCATTCTTTTCGTTGAAGATTCAAAATTTTAGTTAAAAATAAATTTTTTGTTGAAAATTCATCTTTTTGGATGGAAAATTAAACTCCTAGGTTAAAAAAATTAATAAATTTCTGAAAAGTTCATTCTTTTAGTTGAAGATTCAAAATTTTAGTTGAAAATTAATTTTTTTTTGAAAATTCATCTTTTTGGATAGAAAATTAAACTCCTAGGTTAAAAAAAATGAACAAATTTCCAAAAAATTCATTCCATTAGTTGAAGATTCAAAATTTTAGTTAAAAATTCAACTTTATGGATGGAAAATTAAACTCCTAGGTTAAAAAAAATGAACTTAAAAGTTCATTCTTTTAGTTGAAGATTCAAAATTTTAGTTGAAAATTAGTTTTTTTTTTGTTAAAAATTCATTTTTGTTGATTAAATCTAGCTGTTTTTTCGTTTTAAATTAAATTTTTTGTTTGTTAAAATCTCAACTATAACATTTTTTGTTGAAAAGTCAACGTTTTAGATGAAAATTAAACTCCTAGGTTAAAAATGAACAAATTGATGAAAAATTCATTCTTTTAGTTGAAGATTCAAAATTTTAGTTGAAAATTAGTTTGTTTTTTTTTAATGAATTTTTTGTTGAAAATTCATCTTTTTGGATGGAAAATTAAACTCCTAGGTTAAAAAAATGACTGAATTTCTGAAAAGTTCATTCTTTTAGTTGAAGATTAAAAATTTTAGTTGAAAATTAAACTCCTAGGTTAAAAAAATGAATAAATTTCTGAAAAATTCATTCTTTTATTTAAAGATTCAAATTTTTAGTTGAAAATTAAACTCCTAGCTTAAAAAATGAACAAATTGCTAAAATGTTCATTCTTTTAGTTAAAGATTCAAAATTTTAGATGAAAATTAATTTTTTGTCGAAAATTCATCTTTTTGGATGGAAAATGAAACGCCTAGGTTTAAAAAATGAACAAATTTCTTAAAAGTTAATTCTTTTAGTTGAAGTTTCAAATTTTCAGTTGAAAATTAAACTCCTAGGTTAAAAAATGAACAAATTTCTGAAATGTTAATTCTTTTAGTTGAAGATTCAAAATTTTAGTTGAATTTTTTTGTTTGTTTGAAAATTCGTTTTTGTTGATTAAATTCAACTGTTTTTTTTTGTTTTAAATTAAATTTTTCGTTCGTTAAAATTACAACTATTACATTTAATGTTCAAAATTCATCTGTATGGATGGAAAATTAAACTCCTAGGTTGAAAAAATGAAAAAATTTCTTAATAGTTAATTCTTTTAGTTGAAGATTCAAAATTTTACTTGAAAATTAAACTCCTAGGTTGAAAAAATGAATAAATTTGTGAAAAATTCATTCTTTTAGTTAAAGATTCAACATTTTAGCTGAAAATTAAACTCCTAGGTTAAAAAATGAACAAATCTGTAAAAAGTTCATTATTTTAGTTGAAGATTCAAAATTATAGTTGAAAATTAGTTTTTTTTTAATTAATTTTTTGTTGAAAATTTGTTTTTGTTGTTCAAATACAACTGTTCTTTTTTGTTTAAATTAATTTGTTTGTTAAAATGCCAACTATTACATTTTTCGTTGAAAAGTCAACTTTTTAGATGAAAATTAAACTCCTAGGTTAAAAAATGAACAAATTTCTAAAAAGTTCATTCTTTTAGTTGAAGATTCAAAATTTTAGTTCAAAATTGGTTTTTTGTTGTTGTTGAAAATTTGTGTTTTGGCTTGAAAATTCAACTATTTGGTACAAATTTAAGCTCTTTTGAAAAAAAAATTCAACTATTTGGTTAAAAATTTTAAGAAATGAAAAAATACAAATTCTGTTAAAAATTCGTCTTTTTTGGTAAAAAATTAATCTTCTTAGTTGAAAATTCGACTATTTGGTTAGAATTTTTTTTGTTTTGAGAATTCACCGTTTTGTTTGAAAATTTAATTATTTGTTTGAACAATCAACTGTTTTGTTGAACGCTTATGTTTTTGGCTCAAAAATTCCAGGCCTGGAATTCCATTAATTATTTTTTATTTAAAAATAAAATACTGAAAAGAGCTTTAATTAAATTAACTTTATTATATTTACCAATCTTAAATGATTATTGCCTAAGGAGTTAAAATCTAAGATTTATTGTGAGTTACTTTCAACTTATTCTCGACACCCACGGCTGCTTTTTTTTTGCTTAAACAATTTATGAGCGGCTGTTCAAACACTGGATGTCGTAATTCGAAATACAAATCGAAGGAAACTTATTCTCGTCATGCCTACAAACAGGAATAAATGTAGTCAGGATTGAGTAAATTTTATATCTTCAAGAAAAATTCCACAAATTGAAAATTAGTACTGATAAACAATTTTTTTAAATTTATTGTAATTTAAGACTTTTCAAATTTTTATTAATTAAATATATTGTGTAAAGAAAGGACTTATTTTTAATGAGATCAGAAATTGGGAAGAATAATTTTCTACCAAAAAAGACGAATTTTAAACTCGAAAATATAAATTTTCAACTAAAAATGGAATAGTTAAATTTTCAGTTTAGAGAAAAATAATTTTTAACTAAAAAAAATTAACCAAAAAATATTGCAATTGCAATGAAAAACAATTGAATTGAACAAAAAAATACAAATTTTTACAAAAGAGTTGCATTTTCGACCAAAAAGATAAATTTTCAACCAAACAGTTAAATTTTCAAAAAAAAAAAAGATAGATTTTCAACTAAAATTATGAATTTTGAACAAAGAAAATGAATTTTGAACAAAATATTTCAATTTTTAACCAACTAGATGAATTTTCAACTGAAGAAAATAAATTTTCAACCAAAAATAAAATTTTCAGTTAAAAAAAATTTCAACCCAAACAAATTTTAATTTTAAATGAAAAACAGTTGGATTAAAAAAAAAGACAAATTGTTTAATTTTCAACTAAATACTTAAGTTTGAAAACAAAAAAGAAAACATTTTAAGATGAAAATAGAATAGTTAAGATTTTCAATTCAAAAATTGAATTTAAAGAACACGAATTTTCAACCAAGAAAATAAGAAAATGAATAAAAAAGATGAATTTTCAACCAAGAAGATTAATTTTCTACCAAAAGAATATTTTTATTTTAAATGAAAAATAGTTGATTTCAACCAAAAAGACGAATTTTTAACATAGTACAAGAATTTTCAACCAATAAATTTAATTGGTAATTCAACAAAATTAATTTGCAACTGAAAAATAAATTTTTACCAAAAAAGTTAAATTTTCAAGCAATTTTGAACTAAAATGATCAACCTTGAACCAAGAAAATGAATTTTTAAGAAAATTTGGTAATTTTTAACCAAATAAATGAATTTTTAACCAAATACAAGATTTTTCAAGCAAAAAATTTAATTGGCAACTCAAAAAATTAATTTTCAACTAAAAAAATCAATTTTCAACAAAATAGTTCAATTTTCAACCAAATAGATAAATTTTCAACTAAAATGATCAAGCTTCATCCAAGAAAATAAGTTTTCACAAAATATTTAAACTTTTAATCAACTTGGTGAATTTTCGACCAAAAAACATAAATTTTCGACCAAGAAAACTAATTTTATCTCAAAAAGAAATTTCAATTTTAAATGAAAAAGAGAGTTGAATTTAACAAACAAAAAGACGAACTTTTAACAAAATAGTTCAATCCTCAAACCAAGCAGATTAGTTTTAAACCAAGAAGGTTAATTTTCTAATAAAAATTAAGAATTTTTAACAAATTACAAGAATTTTCAACCAAAAAATTGAATTGGCAACTCAAAAAATTAATTTTCAACAAAATAGTTCAATTTTCAACTAAAGAGATTTTTTTCAATTAAAATTATGAATCTTCAACCTAAAAAATGAATTTTTAATGAAAATTTTTAACTTTCAACCAAATAAATGAATTTTTAACCAAATACAAGAATTTTCAACCAAAAAATTGAAGTGGCAACTCAAAAAATTTTCTACCAAAAAAATTCCTTTTTAATTTTTAAGTTCAATAATTGCTAACTAATAATAACAATTCTCACCACTGTGACATTTTATTAATTATTATCAGTCTAAAATCTTGTCCAATTTTCTTTAACATGAAATGGACTAATGAAATGTTCAGTCAAGAATATTAATTTCGAACTCAGAAAACAATTTTAACCCAATTGTTAAATATTTAACTAATAAAATAATTCTTAAACAAATTAGTTTAACTTTAAACCAAGTAGTTCAATTTTCAACCAAAAAAAGAAGACTTTTTATTAAAGTAGTCAAAATTTTATCAAAATAATGAAATTTTTGCCCAAATAGTAGAATAATTTTTAACCAAAAGAGATAAATTCTCAACTAAAAATAGAACAGTAGATTTTTCAATTAAAAAAAATTAACTTTCAAGCAAAATAGCAATATTTCAATTTAAATTTCGCGCCATAATGATTTCAAATACCACACTTAAACATAACCTCAAAATTCTATTTGGCGCGCGAAATTTGAATATCAAGATTCTCTTTTGAAAGCTTTTTGAAAATTTAAATAATTATCTTATCCAGTTTTCTTTAACATGAAATGGACTTATTAACTGTTCAGTTAAGAATATTAATTTTCAACTGAAAATTTTTTTTATCACAATTGTTAAATCTTCAACCAATAAAGTGTGTTTTTTAAAAACAAATTAGTTTAACTTTAAACCAAGCAGTTGAATTTTTGGACCAAAAAAGATGACTTTTTTTAAAGTCGAATTTTCAATAAAAGAATGTAATTTTCGACCAAATAGTAGAATTTCTAACCAAAAGAGATACATTCTCAACTAAAAATAGAACAGTAGATTTTTCAATTAATAAGAATTAACTTTCACGCAAAATAGAAATATTGCAATTTAAATTGCGCGCCCGAATGATTTCAAAGGTTTCAAATATCACACTTAAACATAACCTCAAAATTCTATTTGACGCGCGAGATTTAAATTTCGAGATTCTCTTTTGAAAGCCTTTTGAAAAGAAAAATAATTATCTTATTTTTCTTCAATATGAAATGGACTCATTAAATGTTCAGTTAAGAATATTAATTTTCAACTGAATTTTTCGACCGAATAACAGAATTTTTAACCAAAAGAGATAAATTCTCAACTAAACATAGAACAGTAGATTTTCCAATTGGAAAAAAATAACTTTCAAGCAAAATAGCAATATTGAATTTTAAATTTCGCGCCCGAATGATTTCAAATACCACATTTAAACATAACCTCAAAATTCTATTTGACGCGCGAAATTTGAATTTCAAGGTTTTATTTCGAAAGCTATTTGAAAAGTTAAATAATTATCTTATCCAATTTTCTTTAAAATGAAATGGACTCATTAAAGGTTCAGTTAAGAATATTAATTTTCAACTGAATTTTTTGACAAAATGGTAGAATTTTTAAACAAAAAAGATAAATTCTCAAATAAAAATAAAACAGTAGATTCTTCAATCAAAAAAAATTAACTTTGAAGCAAAATAGAAATATTGCAATTTAAATTTCGCGCCTAAATGATTTCGAATACCACACTTAAACATAACCTCAAAATTCTATTTGACGCGCGAAATTTAAATTGCGAAATTTTCTTTTGAAAGCCTTTTGAAAAGTTAAATAATTAGCGCTTTACGTAATGTAATTAGGAACATAAGCCCCGCCTCGATTCACACGAACGAGAACCGTTTGCTCTATTATGGGTGCGGTCGAATATCCTGCACCTGCATTTTTTAATGTAAACCCATTATGACACGGTTGACATCTTGCCCCGTAAAAACAATTTAAGGTGGACTTCTCAACCGGAAATAATTCATTCATAATTTCAATGAACCAACCACTTTTATTTAATTAATTTAAATATTTCATTTTTTGTTTTAAACCAGGAAAGCCATTTAAAAAAAAAAAAATCTTCATATTCTTAATATTCTGATGCTTTATTATTATTCTGACGATTATTTATACATTTTTATTTTTACATGTATCAATCTCAAATTTCTATTATTTTCGAGGTTAGGTTTAAGTGTGGTGTGCTGATTTTGTGGCGCGAAATTTAAATTACAAAAATTATTTTACTCATTATAAAAAGACAATTTTCTCGAATATAAATTTTTATATAACTTTTTTTTTAATTAATTTTTTTCACTGGAAATTTCACCATTTTTAGTGAACAATTTATGTTTTTTAGTTAAAAATGCATCTTTTTGGTTGGAAACTCAACTATTTGAAACATTTTAGGCCCTGTGAAGTGAAAATTTTTCAAAAATTCGAATTTGGAATAAAAATAAATAAATTGAAGTCCAAATTGAGATTACGAGGTCGACTTTCAGAAAACAATGCTTGACCAGTGAAAATCGATAGAAGCCACTGAGTCACCGGTTGCGTGAACCCTCCGATAAACAACGTAATCAGGTCCTGCATTGACCCAAAAAATAAAAAGGTTAATTTTCTTCATGAAAAAAATTAGTTAACAAAAAATATGAATATTTGGAATTAATACAAATGTTATTTAAAAAATAACCCCTAATCGGAAAGTAATAAAAATTAATAAGTTCAGGTCTTTCGATTATTTCCAAATATTAAAAATATAAACAGTTTAAAAAATTAATTATTACACAAATGTTTAACTATTAAGTTATAAATATTTTTAAAGTTATAAATTCAATTGCTTGGTTAAAATTAACTTTTTTTCTGTATTTTGGGTTGAAAATTCTATTATTTAACTTTCTGGTTGAAAAAAAGCTGAACTTCTTTGTTAATTTTTTTTTTAAGTTTCATCATTTTAGTTGAAAATTCAACTATTTTGTTGAATTTTTTTTTTTTTATAATGATTTTAAAATCCTTTTGAAGCACCAAAATTATGAATAGTTCATTTTCTTAATTTTGAAAGTTGAAACTGTTTTTATTTTTATTTTTACTTGATCAAAATTAAAAAATTAAAATTTTAAAATGAGGATTATTTATGGGGTCGACTTGAGTTTCACATTTCCACCTTTGTCCTGGTTATTGATCCTCAAGATGGCAACTTGGGTGACAGAACGGTGGTTTTATAATATAGTAAAGTAATTCAACTCCCAATCTAACTTTTCCTTGCTATCACCTTACAAGTGGATTAGCATTTCTTAAATAAAAACATTGTTTTTAAATATATATTTACATTATCTAGTTTTAACTTATGTTTTAAATTCAGAATAATAAATAACAAATAAATAAAATTAGTCTCTCAATTTCAAAATTCGAATTTCGCGCCAAAATTATGGGCCACGCTTAAACATAACCTCCATTACAATTGTAAGATTTTATTTTTTATTGAGTAAAATTCAACAGTGAAATTCATAGTAATATTTTAGCGAAAATTAGACTATGAAAATAATTGAAATAATGAAAATAAAATAAAAAAATAAAATATTAATTTTCTACCAAAAAAGACGAACTTTCAAACAAATATGTAATTAATTTTTCACTAAAAATGAAATGTTTGAATTTTTAGTTAAAAAAATAAGTTTTCAACGAAAAAAATGAATATTCAACAAAATATTTAAATCTTTAACAAATAAAGCGAATTTTCAACAAATTCATTTTTAATCAAATAGATCAATTTTAAATCAAAGAGATAAATTATTTAACAAGAATATATTTTTTTACCAAAATTAATTAATTATATAAAAATTATTATTAATGATTCAATTAATTAATTAAATAGATTAAATTAATTTTCACCAAAAAACTGATCTTTCAACTAAATAGTGGAATTTTCAACAAAAAAGATGAATTTTCAACCTAGAATAGTTGAATTTTCCGTTAAATAAATTAATTTTCACAAGAAATTTTTTGTCAACAAAATAGTTTAATTTTCAATTGAGAATATTAAATTTCTACCAAAAGACGATTTTCCAGTTAAATACTTTAATTTTTAACCAAATAGTTGAATTTTTAACTAAAAAAGATAAAATTTGCAATTAAAAAATTAATTTTCGACGAAAAAAAAACAAGTTTTGAATAAAATAGTTTAATTTTCAACTAAACAAATGATTTTTTAATTAGAGTTATGAATGTTCAACCATAAAAAAAATCTTTTAACAAAATAGTGAAATTTTCAACAAAAAATGTTCATTAAATTAAAAAAAAAAATGATTTTTTGGCAAAATAGTTAAGTTTGGAATCAAATAGTTAAATTTTCAACTAGAATTTTTTTTTTAAATTTTCAGTTGAAAAATTAATTTTCAAACCAAAGAAAAGAATTTTTGAAAGTAGTTGAATTTGCTACAAAAAAATGGATTATTAAAAAAATAGTTGCATTTTCAAAAAAATAATTAAATTTTCAATCAAATATTAGAATTTTTAACCAAAAAAAAAAAAAATAATAACTTTCAACTAAAATAGCGAATCTTTAACAAAAATTTAATTTTCACCAAAAAACGATTTTTTAACAACATAGTTCAATTTTTGACTTATTAAAAAAATAGCTGCATTTTCAAGAAAATAATTTAATTTTCAATCAAATATTAGAATTTTTAACAACAAAAAAAATTAACTTTCAACTAAAATAATGAATCTTTAACAAAAAGATACATTTCAAACCACAGAGATGAATCATGGACCAAGAAGATTATGTTTCTATGAAAATTAATTAATTAAATATTAATAAATAATTATTATTCAATTAACTAATTAAATTAATTTAATTAATTTTAACCAAAAATTGATCTTTTAACTAAATATTGGAATTTTCAGCAAAAAAGATGAATTTTCAATTTAGAATAGTTAAATTTTCGGTTAAATTAATTAATTTTCACAACAAAAATTTTTTCAACAAAATAGTTTAATTTTAAAACAAGCAGATGAATTTTAAAGTAAGAATATTACATTTCTACCAAAAGACGATTTTCCAGCAAAATACTTTAATTTTTAACCAAATAGTTGAATTTTCGACTAAAAAATATCAAATTTGCAACCAAAAATAGAATAGTTACATTTTCAGTTCGAAAAATAATTTTCCAACCAAAGAAATAAGTTTTGAATAAAATAGTTAAATTTGCAACAAAAGAAATCAATTTTCAACAAAAAATGAAATAAATTTAAAAAAAAAACGAATTTTCAACAAAACAGATTAATTTGGAATCAAATAGTTAAATTTTCAACTAAAAAAGCTAAAAAATATTAACAATATAAAGAAATTATCAACCGAAATTTATTAAATTTTTAGTTAAGAAATTTATTTTCAAAATAAAGAAATACATTTTGAACAAAATAGGTAAATTTTCAAATAAATAAATAAATCTTCAACACAAAAAAATACATTTTCAACCAGAAATGAAATATTTATATTTTCAGTTCAAAATAAAAATATTAACAACAAAAAACAAATTTTTAACTAAAGAAAATAAATTTTCAACCAAGTTAAATTTTCAGTTGAAAAATAAATTTTCACACCAAAGAAGTAAATTTGTAACAAAATAGTTAAATCTTCAACCAGAAAAATAATTTTTTAACTACAATGATGAATCTTCAACAAAAAAATATAAATTTTTAACAAAGTATTTCAACTTTCAAGTAGTTTAATTTTTTACCAAAAAAATAATTGCATTTCAAAGAAATTAATTAAATTTTTAATCAAATATTAGAATTTTCAACCAAAGAAAAATCAACTTTCAAACAAAAAGAGTTAAGTCCGAAAATAATGAAGATTCTACCGAAAAAGTCGAACTTTCTATCAACAGAATAGTAAAATTTTCACATAAAATAATGAATCTTCAACAAAAAAATAAATTTTCAACCAGAAATGAAATATTTATATTTTCAGCTAAAAAAATATTAACAACAAAAAATACATTTTCAACCAAAATTGATTAGTTAAATTTTTAGTTGAAAAAATAATTTTCAAACAAAAGAAATAAATTTTGAACAAAATAGTTAAATTTTCGACTAAAATAATGAATAACACAAAAAATACATTTTCAAGCGGAAATGAAATAATTATATTTTCAGTTCAAAAGAAAAATATGAACAAAAAAAACAAAAATTTTAACTGAAGAAAATAAATTTTCAACCAAAATTGAATAGTTAAATTTTGAGTTGAAAATTAAATTTTCAAAACCAAAGAATTAAATTTGTAACAAAATATTTAAATCTTCAACCAGAGAAATATTTTTTTAACTACAATGATGAATCTTCAACCAAAAAAAAAAATACATTTTTAACAAAGTAGTTCAACTTTGAAGTAGTTAAATTTTTTACAAAAAAAAAATTGCATTTTAAAGAAATTAATTAAATTTTCAATCAAATATTATTAGTTAAGTCTGAAAATAATTAAGTTTCTACCGAAAAAGTCAAACTTTCTATCAACAAAATAGTAAAATTTTCAACTAAAATAACGAATCTTTAACAACAAAAAAATACATTTTCAACCAGAAATTAAATATTTATATTTTCAGTTCAAAAGATAAATATTAACAACAAAAACAAATTTTTTCAATCAAAATTGAATAGTTAAATTTTCAGTTAAAAAATAAATTTTCAAACCAAAGAAATAAATTGGTAACAAAATAATTAAATCTTCAACCACAGAAATAATTTTTTAACTAATTAAAAAAATAATTGCATTTTCAAGAAAATAATTAAATCTTCAATCCAATATTAGAATTTTTAGCCAAAGAAAAATCAACTAAAAAATTATTATGATTAAAATTAATTAAATTAAAATTAATTAAATTAAAATTAATTAAATTAAAATTAATCAAATTAAAATTAAATAAATTAAATTAAACGAATAAAAGAAAGGTATAGTGAAGAGATGACGTAATTTGATGACGACCAAGTGAATCGTCGACTGAATTTAATTTATAACTGGAAGTGTCCACTTGAGATTTAAGAATTTTATTCGTCCTCGAGGGAACCCTTTAAGGTCCGTCTGACCAGGCAGGTCTTGATCGACCTGAATCTCACAGACCTTGACCACTTTAATTTGGCCTCTCCACTCTGATAATCGAGAAATCTTGAATAATTTAATATAAATCATCTCGAAATTTTTAAATCCAAAATAAAATTTATTTTATTATTTAAAATTATTTTTCAACCAAATAGTTGAATTTTCAAAAACAAAAATTAATTTTTATACAAACAGTTGCATTCAAAACCAAATAGTCAAACAATTGAACTTTCAAATAAAAAAAATTAATTTTCAACAAAAAAAGACGGAATTTTTATAACTAAATAGTTCAGTTTTCTACCAAAAAGGCGATTTTTTTTTTTATAAATTTTTAACACAGAAGTTTAACTTCCAAGCAAGCAGTTGAATTTTCAAACAAAAAGATCGATTTTCAACTAAGAAAATTAACTTTCTACCAAAAAGGACTTTTAACAGTTAAATTTTCAGGTAAAAAAAATTAGTTTTTTCAAAAAAGAAGAATTCTTAACGAACAATTTAATATAGTTGATAATTTAACCAAAAAAGATTTTAATTTTAAATCAAAAACAATTAAATTCCACCAAAAAGATGAATTTTCAAAAAATAAAAAAAATTGAATCTTCAACCAAAAAGATGAATTTTCAACAAAAAATTTTAAATCTTCAACCAAAAAGATGAGTTTTTAACAAAATAGTTGAATTTAAAAGAAAATTAATTTTCAACCAAATAGAATTTTTAACACTTACATTTTTAGCTAAAAAAATGAGTTTTTAACATAAAAGAAGAATTCTTAACGAACAATTTAATATTGTTGCTGTTTCAGCCAAAAAAGATTTTAATTTTAAATAAAAAACAATTAAATTCCACCAAAAAGATGAATTTAAAAAGAAAAATTACAAAAAATGGAATCTTCAACCAAAAAGATGAATTTTTAGCAAAAGAGTTTGAATCTTTAAATAAAAAGATGAGTTTTTAACAAAACAGTTGAATTTAAAAAAAATAATTTTCAATCAAATAGAATTTTTAACAGTTACATTTTCAGATAAAAAAATTAGTTTTTAACAAAAAAGAATTTATGAAATATTTACCAAAAATGTAATAATTGATATTTCAACCAAAAAAAGGAAATTAATTTTGAATACAAAACAATTGAATTCAACCAAAAAGATGAATTTTCAACAAAAGAGTGTGAATCTTCAACCAAAAAGATGAATTTTTAACAAAAAAGTTAAATTTAAAAAAATTCAATTTTCAACCAAATAGCAGAATTTTTAACAGTTAAATTGTCAGCTAAAAAATTAGCTTTTAACAAAAAATAAGAATTCTTTACGAATAATTTAATATAGTTGATAATTCAACCAAAAAATATTTTAATTTTAAATAAAAAACAATTAAATTCCACCAAAAAGATGAATTTTCAACAAAAAAAAGTTTAAATCTTCAACCAAAAAGATGAGTTTTTAACAAAATAGTTGAATTTAAAAAAATTAAATTTTCAACTAAATAGCAGAATCTTTATTAGTTAAATTTTCAGCTAAAAAAAATTAGTTTTCAATCAAAAAGAAGAATTCTTAACGAACAGTTTAATATAGTTGACATTTCTACCAAAAAAGATTTTAATTTTAAATAAAAAACAATTCAATTCCACAACATTTTTTTTTTCAAAACAAAAAAAATTGAATCTTCAACCAAAAAGATGTTTTTTTTTTTACAAAATAGATGAAATTAAAAAAATTAAATTTTCTACCAAATAGCAGAATTTTTAATAGTTCAATTTTCAGCTAAAAAATTAGTCTTTAACCAAAAAGAAAAATTCTTAACGAAAAATTTAATATAGTTGATAGTCTTCCTTCTTCTGACGGAAATGGATGGGAACTTGAGCAACTTAGATTTAATAGGCTTACTTCTAATGCGAATCCCCACCGGATATTCGAACTACGAAAATACACTTTTCCTGACGATAAATTAATGAAAATGAAACCAAACAGTTCTGTGTATAGGCCTATGTCAAACCAAGAGCAAATAGTATTATCAACATCGGATGGTGACGTATTTGCAGTATTGGAGAGTACTTATGCTCTTGGCGGAATATATATTTATAATAAGCGTAATAGAGCTGTGGAAAGGGCAAAAATAAACATGGAAAGCGGCATGGTTACCGTATTAACCAAAGATGAAATCAATGAAACTCCAGTAGGTCCCAGACGCAGAATCATTATGAAATATAAAGTAGAATATGTAAACCGTCCTGTACACCAGAATCGCCTACACCAATAATTTAAATAAGAATTTAAAACTAAAATACAATATTGTTTGTGCTCTATAATTAGAATAAAATCTTACATTGAACTGGTAATTACATTGAAAAGTCAATGTATTATTATACTGTAGGCTTAAACATTTCTCATTGCCCTAGCTATTGTTCTTCGGAAGCAGTTAAAAAATCGGCCAGCCCATCATTTCTCACATTCAGCTTGATTTTGCGATCTTTTGATTAATTTCATGAATTTTTTGAAAAAAATATGGGAGCTTCAAAAATTAAGTAGTACTTGAAACCAATTTCCGCCTATTGAAAATGTATATATCACTTTCCAACCTCAATGTTGGTAAGGGGAAAACGCTAAGCTTTTTTCTGAGATGAACAAAAATTAAGAAATGTGTCTTTTTTCAGAAAAAGAGTCAAATTTTCATATAGAGATTGAACATATGGACAACTTATCAAAAAATTCCTCGAGCCTTATGTAAAAAATTAATTAATTAGTAGAGTTCGCCAATATTAAATTAGAAAATATTTCGACTAATCGGATTAGTAATTGTCTACTAATCTTCAGAGTCTCACTTTCATCTGAATGGAATCAAAATAGAATTTACCAAAGGGCAAGTGAAAAATTAAACAATTTTAAATACATAGCGTTTGTAGGTTTCAAGGATGAGAAATAACTAGTTTCTTCATTCTAGTTATTTTTTCAGTAACGATAATCGTAAAGACGTTACATTTTTTCAGTAAGAGTAAATTCCTTTTCTCCAAAATTTGAAAAAATCTGTAATTTTTTCGAAATTTTTTTAAATTCGTAAATTTGAGATTGTTTTTAGGCTGACGATATTCGTACAGCCAACTATGCACATCCTTGCACAATTTTGGAAATCTTTCGAAATATTCTCTTAAAATTGACTTTTCAAAATAATAATCATTTTTCATTTTCGTACGAATCTGAAGAAATTTTTTTCATTCTCAACTTTTTGAAATTTCTAAATATCTCCTAAACTTACTCGAATTTTTGAAAAAAATTTGTAATCTCTCCCAACTTTCTCTTAGAATTAATTATTTGAAATAAAAAATGATTTGATATTTTCCTATCAATTTTAAGAATATTTTATTATTCTCTTGAAACCTTTAAAAATTCTAATAAGCTTCTAGGTTTCTTTTGAAATGTTTCCATAATGTTTAGCACTTCTAAATATATTTCGGCAATTTAAGTAGGAAAACTAGTTGGATTGTATAATTTCTAAGTCGAAGAGCTGAAAATTAAAGAATTTCACTTTGAATTGAGGAATCACGATTTTGTATGATTTCAGATTAGAATTTTGAAAATAGGACAATGTCAAAACGTTAAAAATTGAATATTTTGAGATTGGAATCTGGGAAATTGGTACTGAATAAATAGTAATTTTAAACTTAAAACATTAAAAATGAAAAAATTTCTACTCCTGAACGTTGAAACTTGAGCAAACGCGAATTTCATTTATAACAAGGAATTTTTAAATTGCCAATTATACTTTCCAAAATTCAGCTAATTCAATTTTAATTGCAAAATTAAAACCTATGAAAGGGAAAAATAAAAATTTCAGCGTTCAACATGTAAATTCAGAACTTCAAAATTGTAACTATTTAAAAATGCGCAAATTCTTCATTTTCTGATGTATCCACTGCAGATGGTTTAATTTTTATCTATTTTGGTTTTAAACGCCATTCTTAATTTCAAATCTTTCTTTGGAATCATTATTCATTCTTGGCATTATCCAGTCAAATGTTTTTCGATTTGAAATGATTTATTTGTTTGAATCTTCAACTAAAATTCGGAAAATTGTAAGATATTACATTGAAAATTGAAATAAGGAATACAAAGCCGGATTGCTGTAATATGTTTCCATTTCTTAATATATTATATTAATGTATATGTTTTTATTTTGTTGAAATTTTGTTTTTGTTTGATAAACCCAGCCGTTTTTAATTTCTAATTACAATCATTTTTTTGTTGTTGAAATATTATCTATTACATTTATTGTTGAAAATTCATCTTTTAAGTTTGAAATTTAAGGTCCTTAGTTGAAATTTGAACTATGTTTCTCGAAAGCTCAGATTTTTGGTTGATGGTTAAAAATTCAAATGATTCGTTGAAAATTCTACTTTCTTGTTGAAAATTCGTACTTTGGTTTCTAAAATTCATCCATATAGTGCACAATTTATATTTGGTTAACATTTTTTATATTTTGTGAATATTCAGAGTTCTAATAATTTTTGAAACGAAATCTCTTAAAATTCTTTGTATATTTTAAATATAACTTGAAACTATATAATACTATTATACTTCTCAGGAATAAAAAAAGTACAATTTAACATTTTAAATAGCAATCGTAATAAATCGATTTTTTATACGAAAAAGCGGATGTTTCTGAACATATGCAGCTTAAATTAGTATTTTATTCCTATTTTATCAAAAATATAAAATATTTTTACAATAGGATAATATCTTTCTTAAGACGTAGGATTATAATTGTCCATTAGTAATTATTTGTATTGAGAAAATCTTGACCTCTAGAGTGAAAAAAAATTTTTCAAAGCATTTTTAGACCACCCGAGACTGTACATTGGCATTACGTATTAAAATCATAGTTGTGGTCGAATTCACTGTAAACATATGTTGTTGATTTGTTTTCATCAAGTGAAGTAACTGTAATTGATAATAATAATTAATAATCATTATTTGGAAGGTCAGAAGTTTTTGCTTAAAAAATAGGTATTTATTTTCTAATTCATTAATCAAATTAAAAAAAAAATTCTTTTTTTCTTTAGCAGTTCAAATGGTAAAATGAAAAGGAATTCAAAATAAAAATGTTAACCATTATTTTCTCTTATACGCAATACTGAAGGACTTTTGTATTATTCTCATTTCCTTTAAATACGAAGAATTCTAAAAGATTTCGTTTCAAAAATTTTTAAAACGTTTTAAAAATCCAGGGACGTGAACATGCGGCACGTGCGCGTGCGTTTAGTGCTATCTTGTGCAGAAATATTTAATTATACTCCAAGCGTCACGATCAAATTACTAGTAATTAAGGTATTTTTAGAAGAGGAAATATTCTTGATTGTATAATTGATTTATTAAAATATTTTCATGTTTTTCGGGCTTTTCTATATCTCCATGAATGTATTTTAAACGACCTAAGTATCCTGGAATGGGAATGATTAGAATGAACCATGGAAGAGCTGAGTCGATTGAGGGGGGGGGGGCAATGTTCGGGATACAAGTGTTATGCATGCACTCGTCAAAATTCTATCTGCAATCAATATTTCCTTACAGTTTTTACGGTGAATAGGCTGATAATAGTAACATGCGAGCTCATACACATATAATTTTCATTATGCACCTCTGACGTCACTTTTCAGTCGCTAAGGAGTAAAAAGTAGAGCTTTAGTCCCACTTCATAGGCGTCGAAAAGGGCTGAAATTATGCATGTGTCATGAAAAAGTAATTTGCAATTAAAACCTTCTCGTTCATCAATAATCTTCAGAAACTTTTAGAAATAAATTTTATCATAAAGTAAAATAACTCATTAGAAAATTTTGATTTACAAAATTGATGATGCAGAAATCAATAATTTTGTTCAAATAGAGCACAAACTGAAACATCGGCAAAAAGTAATATTCACGCATTTTTGCAACTGATAAGGTTTTCGACAACAATATGTCCGATGTTTTTCATACATTTTTAAACATCACTTTTTTAAGATAGGAATTAAAAAAATGTTGTTCTCACTACAGTCAAGATGCTTTATATTCACATCTAGAATTATTAAATTCAAAACTGACTATCAAGGCTTTTAATATGAAATTTTGAAATATTTAATAAACGAGTTAAAACTTGAAAAAGAAACTAAAAATTGAATCTTGAATAGTAAAATTAACATTTGAAACATTTTCAATTTTTAAACGATTTTAATTTTTTCAAATAATTTAAATTTGAAATGATTTGTTTACGAAAAATGTTTATATTAGAATTCTTGGTCTTTAAACTGAAACTTCAAAATTTTAATAGCTCTCAGCTGAAAAAGATTCAAATTCGAAAGTTAAAAATTATTCAATTATAAACTGTGATGTTTCAAATAATAAACTTTCATTCCTTTGAAGTTTAAACCAGCCAATTTTCAAAATTATAATCTGAAAATATTCATTTTTTAAAGTTTTGAAAATGTTCCATTTTCAAAATTACGATCTGAAAACCTTCAATTTCGAGATACCTCGTGTACTTGGGCGATTTCTCAAGGCGGTGAAACTTACGGAAAATAACTTGGTCAACCAAAAATTTGGTTTAAAGCTCAAACTACTTGATGAATATGAACATTAGGTATCTGTGGTATTGTGTAATTCCTCCGGACGGTGAGCTCTTCCTAAAATGAACCAAGGATCCTAAAGTTTTAGAACTGCGCTAAATAATTTTTGCTTTTCGAATCTTGACCCTGAAACTCAATTTTTTCGAGAAAGACAATTTTCTAATACCTAGTGCACGCGGATTAATTTTCAGGAAGACTTGAACTTGTCCAAATGTCTTGGCTCATTGACCGTAGTTGACTAGTGATCGTACATAGGCGAACTCATCAGTACAATGGCATAAGAGTTTGGTGATGGTTCACCATTGTTGGGAATAGTTCGCTATACTTGGCAAGATTGATTTTATTGGTTTGAATTAAGGATAAAATTACAAAGATTGCACCCTGTGAATTTCATATTTTTGGTACAACTGCCTTGGGTAATAAAAGTCTATATAAATTATTTTTCATTAAAGATTTAACGAATTTTTTCACACAATTTTTTATTCTTGGAACTGAATTATGAAATGTAAATATCTTATAGATATTAGCTTCACACCTATAATGTGTGCGCAAGCTACTACAGAATATATATATAGTCTGCAATAAAGCACCAGCACATTCCTTTGTTACACTTTTAACCAAATTCTTCATAAACACATTATTCAGTTTTTTCTCAACTTGGCAACAATGAAGGTCGTTTATACTCTGGTCTTCACCCTTGCAATCATCCTTCATTCTATTGGTGAATATTATATATATTATATCATATATATTATATACATTATATATATTATATCATATTATACTTGGGCCCATTAGTGTCCAAGGTCTTTTGTTTCAGGCTTCATTCCCTCCACTGACACTCTTTTTATAAACTATTTGTCAGCACAATTTTCTGTCCTGGCATAACTCTCTAGCTTCTTCCACATTCATGCATTTATTCATTCAAGCTCTTGTGTTTCTATGGCATCTTATGTCTCTCCTAATTAGACACAATT
Organism: Andricus grossulariae; assembly: GCA_011634705.1. Taxonomy (NCBI): domain Eukaryota; kingdom Metazoa; phylum Arthropoda; class Insecta; order Hymenoptera; family Cynipidae; genus Andricus; species Andricus grossulariae. Next base: position 221,705,036 of record JAABKJ010007545.1, read on the forward strand.
TTAGGGTACGTTGTCTTTTTACATCTGAAATTGGTATTTTCAAACAAAAATCATTATAATTGGAACAAGATTTAGAATCTTTTAACAATATTGCATTATGTCAGTGTTTTTGGTCGGAAAATAAAATTTTTATTAAGAAATCAGTAGATTTCAAAAAAGCTTCATGATCTTTTAATAATGTCCGGCTACGTTGGCTTTCCGTAGAAAATTGTTTTTTAGACTTCACATTACTTCCTCGGGGAAGGTATATGTTGGATACCTGAACTACCAGTTTCACTTCTCAGAAGAAAGATAGGTTCGAAAATCATCTTAGAACAGTGATACCTTCTAAAAACCGTCCATGTTCTCGTAATTGAAATGTAATTATTAACCTCATCAATCACTTTTTTATCATTTTCATGATTATTTCCCGACGCTAAATGAAGTTTAGTATTCAAGATAACAGTCAAAAATAAGCTGCTTTTATGGCTTCCGTCGCAAAACCACTCTTGTCATTATGCCTTGCATACTAACGTTAGTACGCCTTGAAGTGCTGACTTTTTTTTCTATTGTTCCCCTAAAGCGAATTGCCGGTTGTTATTGATATGAAATTGATAAACTAGGTAAACCCACGTATGTTGACTAGCTCATTACGAAAATGATAGTGAAAATACCCGCAAATTTTATTTTCAAGGTCGAAATACAAAAAGTCGGCGTTTTTTCTTTTTCAATTTTTAACGATATTTCGATAAATATTGGTTTGAGAAGGAAAATTAATGTATAACAGTTGTAGCTCTGACAAAATACTTTTCTTATGTTTTCAAACTTACCTCCTGAATCCATTATTTTTGAAGCAAAATGGAATTTTTGACTAGTCACAGAAATAATATTGGTTAAACACCTTCCCCTTCCCAACGTCTCGTGGGAGGGGGACACCCACGTGTCTGGTCGAAGGAATAATGTTGGTCAAACCCCTACCCTTTCCCAACGTTACATATTGAGCGGGAAGACACTCCTGTGACTCGGTACAGAAATAATTTCGGTCAAATCCCTACCACCTTTCAACTTATTGTGGGGGGCGGCAAGGCACTCCTGTGACTATTCACAAAAATAATTTTGGTCAAACCCCTATCCTTTACCAACCTGCCAAAAGTCCCATCTCTGAACAATTCTGCACTTTGTCCCAAAATTTTCCTTTTTTTTTTTTTTCGAAAAAACATGTTTTTTTCAGACAAATGTATATAACATAAAGATGTATTATTAAAGAATCTACAACTTTTATTCCAAACTCTTTTGCAATATTTTAATATTGAATTTAATAAGCGGGAACTATAAATTTGATAGTTTTCTGGGGGGGGGGTTGACCTTGGAAATCAAATTTTTGGATATTCTCACTAGCATTTTGGTAATAAGCGAGTCCAAATTCATCAGTATACAGAGTTTCAATTGAATCAAGCGTGAGTACTTTTCGGAACTTTATCCCGTATCCGAAATTTAGAGCTTTTACGGGTTTCAATCGTGTGAAAAACTAGGAATCCGAAAAAGCTTCAAATTTTGAATTTAAATTCATCATAATGAATCATCGTGAAAGCATTAAATCTATTATTTTGCATATCGTTTTTTTTTATTTTTCTATACACTCGGCTCACAATATTACCGCGAGGGGTTCATTAAATACCAACGTACTTCAACAAAATGGTAATCTTCTCTTGTTGCAGAGTTGAGTTCACACTTCGAGTGTTTGCCTAATGGCGATCCTATTCCTGGTGTTCCTCGTGGAAGACCTTCTTATTTTTCTTTTGACGGACATCATTCGCCTAAGAGGTCTTTTTCTCCTGCCGAGCCTCCACTTCGTATCAGGCCCAGGTCGCCTCCTGTCAGGTCCATGGCTCATTCTGCCAGGCAAATGACTCCTCCTGCCAGGACCAGGTCGCCTCCTGTCAGGTCCATGGCTCCTCCTGCCAGGCAAATGGCTCCTCCTGCCAGGTCCAGATCGCCTCCTGTCAGGTCCGTGGCTCCTCCTGCCAGGCAAATGGCTTCTCCTGCCAGGTCCAGGTCACCTACTGCCATTTCGATTACTCCTCCTATAAGTCTTCCTTCTTCTGACGGAAATGGATGGGAACTTGAGCAACTTAGATTTAATAGGCTTACTTCTAATGCGAATCCTCACCGGATATTTGAACTACGAAGATACACTTTTCCTCACGATAAATCAATAAAAATAAAACCAAACAGTACTGCGTACAGGCCTATGCCAAACCAAGAACAAATTGTATTATCAACATCCAATGGTGACGTGTTTGCAGTATTGGAGAGTACTAATGCTCTTAGTGGAATATATATTTATAATAAGGGATCTATCAAACGGGCAAAAATAAACATGGAAAGCGGCATGGTTACCGTATTAACCCAAGATGAAATCAGTGAAACTCCAGTTGGACCCAGCAGCAGAACCATGATGAAATATAAAGTAGAATATGTAAACCGTCGTGTAAACCGCAATTGTCTACACCATTAATTTTAATAAAAGTGTAAAACTAAAATATAATATTGTTTTGACAATACTATCATGAGAATGGCGTGTTTTCGTACTTATGATCTGTGTGTAATGTGGCACATTTAGAACGATGCAAATAAAGAACGTACGAAATGGCGAATGCTTACGAAATGTTTATAAACGATTAGGGTAAACAAATTCAAAATTTGGTGATTTCACGTAGAAGAGAATCATTCTTTCTATTAAAAGGGTCTTGGAATAAGCTGTAATATAATTGTGAAACTATTCAATTTTGAGAAACAAGCATGGGATAAAATATTGCCACAAGGGGTACGTGAATTACAAAAGTACTTTATAGTATATTACATCATAAGTAAGGTTAGGACCATTTTTACCACGGGAAGGTCAACGTTTGCAGAACGAGTAGTAAAACTATGGCTGAAGGCCATGACTTTTCCGGTCGTCCTGCGAGCATTGAACTCCACGCGTGAAGATGTGTGTAAGCCTGCGAGTGATGTAAGGTATTTTATTTGAAACCACCATGTTATAAGCCTGTAGAGCCCCCACAAAGGTGAGCGTTGAAAAACCCCTTACCAAAATGGTGCGAGAACGTCCTATGAAGTGAATTGTTTTTTATAGTGATGATGATTACTGTCAGAACATTCTTTCGTTTTGTTTTGCCCATTTGACGAATTTCTCGAAGGCCAGCTCTTATTTATTCCTTCCATGATTTTGAGTGTACAAAGATTTACGATTATAACTGTGACGTAATTGCACGTAAGGTTTCACGAATTCTATTGTGTAAGCTGCAAAGATAAGATTGATATGGGAGTCAGCAGTTTGGGTTGTGATTGGTAATCTTGTATAGCGTGAAATTTTCAAAGTGGTTTGGTGCGATGTCGATTTTTGTATATATATAGTAAGTCTATGAAATCTGATGAAATACATTGTCCGTTATTCAGTGGCCATTCGTAAACTAATAGACCGTCAGTGCGGCGGCGTTTCGAACTAATAAACTGTCAGTAGCTGATACTGTTCGGAAAAGCGCTATCTAAACGCTCAATATTCTGTGGCGTAATAGGTTCATAATATGGTGGTTTCGAATTAAAAAAATGCAATCTTCTTTTATTGCAGAGTTACGTTTACAGTTCTAGTGTTTGCCTAATGGCGATCCTATTCCTGATGTTCCTCGCGGCAACGCTTCTAATCTTTCTTTTGATAGATATCATTCGCCTGAGAAGTCACTTCCTGTTGCCGATCCTCTACTTTTTATAAGGTCCAAGTAAACTTCTGCAAGGACCATGTCTCCTCCTACAGTAAGCCTCCTCCTGCAGTAAGCAGTAAGCCCTCCTTATAAGCGTATGCCAGCGCAAGAGCAAATTGTATCATCAACATCCGATGGCGACGTGTTTGCAATATTGGAGATTTATAATGTTCTTGCTGGAATTTTCACTGATGATAAGAGTAATAGACGTATGAGGAAAGCAAAAATCAATGTGGAAAGCGGCATGCTTACCACATTTTCCGAAGAAGAAATGACTGAAATTTCAGTAGCTCCCAGTCACACAATCATGATGAATTATATAGTGGAACATGTAAATCGTCCTGTAAATCTCAATCCTGAATACCAATAATTAAACAAATTTTAATACATTGAAAAGTCAATGTTTTATGGTACTGAAGGCTTCATTCTGTTTTTAGTGCCACAGCCAGTTTTTTTCAAAAGCTGGTAATAAGAACTGCCTACCTCCGGCGGCCACATCTTCATCACAAGCTGCGCCCTCAGATTTCTCACATTTAGTTTGCTTTTCCGATTTTTTTACTGATTTAATGAATTAAAACAAAAAAAAAATACATATTCGAGTTTCAGAAAGGATCTCAAGAAGAAATTTGACTATTTAGGAAAACGGCATATTTTTTTTGTCCCAAAAGAAATCTTAGGGTTTTCTCTTCAAGAAATTCGGGTTGAAAAATTCGAATTTTTTTATTTATAGAAATGAGTGTGTAGAAGTTTTCGAAAATATTTAATCTGTTTTGGTGATTTTGTACCCTTCGAATATCATTGAAGAAAATATTATCAACCGTAGATTTGACCCTCAAACATGGAGATCTAAAAAATATTTGAATTTTTTTTCTGGAAGGACACTTTTTTTTAAACTTTGTTTGGACTAGGAGCAAAGCTTGGGGTTTACCCATTAAAAACCTTGAGGATAAAAATAAAAATTTAATTTTTTTGTTCTGTAAAAATACTCGGTAAGAGTATTGTGTGTATGCAAGGGTCATTGAATATACTGGTGTACTAAAAAGTAATTGACTGAATGAAGTGACTAGCTGTGAAGTCGGTATTTAAATTTTTTTGGATCGCTGATTACAAACTGAAAACAAAATGTAAAAATTAAAAATGGCGCATCCAATATGACTTCCTCAATGTACGAAAGATTGACTGATTGTCTTGGTATTTAGGAGTTTTTTAGGCTGGTGATGACAGACCTTGTTTCAAAATTCTAAAACTTCAAATAGTGGATCGAATATAGCGGATTTAAACTAAAGAAATTAATTAATTGGCTCTGAAATACCTATTTATGGGGGTTTTCGGATCGCTGATTGAGAATATAGAGACCGTGGAATTTTATGAATTTGCTAAAATTTAACCAGAATTCTGGTTGATTTAACCAGACATTTTTTTGTGTTCAATTCTGAGAATTTCGGGAGTCCATTACTGCAAAATGATGCACGGTATTCTTGAAATACCTTGAATTCCTTGAATCATTGTCATTTCTTGAAATTTTGGAATTGCTTCATAAGTGGGAAATCCCTAAATTTCAGGATTTTAAACTAATACATAGAATTCAGATAAATGTAGAAGAATTCAAGGAATAGAGAGAACTCTCGTAATTTAGAGGACTTAAGGAATTAAGAAAATTTAAAAAAAGTTGAAAGAATTTGAAAGAATTTTAGAAGATGGAATTAAATTTCAATTTTGAGTTTTATAAATTCTGCATATTCGGCCCACCCTAATGTATAATATTTACAATGATTCATTCAATAATTTGAAAGCTTCAATTTAATCGCGTGAGAGTATTAAAAATAAAAAATTCTTCTCAACTTGCATAAGGTTTGCTAAGACTTTATACTTAATTAGGATTGTTTATATATTTTCTTATGAAAAGCTCGATGAAAAGGGATTATTGGTAGGTTTAATTTTCAAAAATTCAAATATAAGATATAAAACAACTGAGCTGAGAGAAGAGAATATTTGTTTGAAAAATTTAGTTTTTCGTAATAACTCTTTTTTTTTTAATAGACTGACACCTATACAAATAGACAATATCGTTTTATACTTCGATTAATTATATCTTGAGGCGATAATTTATCTTTAATGAACTCCTGATTAGAAAAAAAAAAAAATTTTAAAATCTTTAGGAATGACGAAACATTTTTTGAGGCTTTTCTGCTGATAACATTATAATAGATGCAGTAAGTTTAAAAAATAATTATTTTTGTGGTTTTGGTTGGACATAGATATCAGAATGATTTTGATTGGTTTGGAATTAATTCTCTTCCGAATCTTTGGCCATAAAATATCTGATTTGTCATGAATAATAATTATTACAGGAAGGTAATATGAATGATAATCACCTGAATTAAAGTATATTTATAAATAATCTGACTTTTTCAAGGTAACATAATAATACACGTTCGAGGGATTAAACACTAAATGAATAATGTGTAGTGCCTACTAAAATTTTTTATGTCAAAAAACCGAACAAATAAGAGTATTACAATCTATGCTTGAGAAGAGGAAAAGTCAAATATTTCAAAACAGTATATATAAGCCAAATCAGAATATTCATTATTTTGGTCGTTAATCTGAGTTCAATTGATAAGGGTTGTGAATAAGCTATCTTAAAACCTTAACAAAAAAATGTCATACAAGAAGATTTTGCATAGATTTATATACTGTTCTTGTCGATTTTCACAAGAACTAAATTTAAAAAAATCAAATTTGACAGCAATTTTTGGTTCACTGCGTGTAACCGCGCTTCACTGAATATAAATTGTTATCTAAAATTAATCTGCATTAACATTCAATTGTCTTCACCTAACTGGACACAACTTGCACTAAACTTAATCTATAGACAACCTTTCAGATTTTTTAAAATGAATATAAATTAATTAAATTAACGAAACATTTCTAAATTTTAATTTAGTGCCGTCAGATAATTAATTATAATTGACTTTTGTGATAAAGAAAGTTAAAGAAGATAAGGCGTGTAAATAATTCCTGTTTTTTTTTTAATTTCAAAGCAAACACTCGTCAATGCGCAATTTGATGGCGTTTAACAAGACATATTTATTACTTTAACAATACTGCCCTCTATTATTGTTTCAATAAAGATAAGAATGTTACAAAATGCGTTCTTTCATTGAAAATTTCGATTTGTCACATTTTCCATTTCTAGAATCTTTCTTTAAAAAATATACTTATAGATTAAATAATTCCAGAAACTATCGAAAAAATCCTCGAGTAATCTGAGAAAAATTAATTAATTGGTGCACTTTACCGCTATTGAATTAGAAAATATTTCCACTGATCGAATTAATAATTTTCTACTATCGCACTATCCATAAATTACGCAATACATTTTTGCCAATCTTTGCCCCTCCCCTTCTCCATGAAACAAATCCTCACAAAGTGATTTGGACCCCTCTCTCCATGTCGCCTATTTTACGTCATTTATTCAAATAATTGATTTTGGTTATGCATTCTTCTAGATTTTTCGACAAGCTGAACATGACTTAAAATAACCTTAATATTGTTAGGAACGATTGCTATCATAATCAATTCGTTAATGATTGTACAGTAGGTAGCAGCAATTTCAAAAATTGTGAAAAAACTTGGTTTTTATGGATATCTTTTTTCAAATACCACAAAATTTTAAATTATTTCAAATCTTTGGAAATATCTTAAAATATTTCAAAATCTTTTCCAACTTGTCAGCTCTTGTGAATTAACTCTTTGAAATATTATGAAATCCCTTTAAATTCACGACGTTGAAGTTTTCCACAGATATGGATTTGAAACTTATGTAATTAATTTTAAAAATCTGCCCGCTGCGCGGGTACATTCTCCTCGCACGCCGGGCACGCGGCTCGCTTCGCTCTCAAGTTTGAGCGCGCCTAGGGCGCGCGACTGTTGGTTCTCGCGTTTGTCGCTCGATAATATACTTATCTCGCGCTTCGCACTCGACAACGCATGTACCTCGCGCTACGCGCTCGGTCATTGTATTTTCCCCACTTTTAATATTAAAGGTCGAAGCATCAACAACTATAATTTGGTGATTATGAATTATCTTTTGTTAAAGGTCCTTCGGCTTTAACGAACACATTCTCATCACGTGTCTCGTGCTTCGCACTCGCTTTTATCGAAAATGCGAACTTTTCTGTCGTTGTGATTTCATCGTGTCCTGTGACCACCCATCTCACGGTTGTGAGACGTGGCCATAAGTGTGATTTACCGTGATTCTGCTGGGAGCCGGTGTCATTTTTAGAAGGCAGTTGTTCTCAGTGGGACACTGCGGTGGCTGTTTAACCTTGTTTTTTAATACAATATATCTATACTAGGTTGCTACACAGTCTCTGCACCCTCTGTAGATGCGACTCTTACTGGCAGTGCATTTTCGGAGTATGATCAAGCTTTCAGCTACCATTCCGCGTCAGTTGGCTTCCGTTATACTTCACGTCGTTGCTTCACTTTTCCACGCTCAATTTCCAGTAGTTACCGTATTTTTTTCGAAAAACCGGAGACTTACCCAATGTCCTGCCACTGCGAAATCCCTTCCGGGGTCTAGACAATTTTTAAAGTGCATTTTTAAAACCTTAATTCTGATTTATCGTATCTTAGTGATAAAGTTTGAGTCCTCCACAAATTTAACCATTTTTTTAAACACCGTTCCAGCAGCCTGAAATAAAAGTGTCTGAAGCAAAACATGTTGTACGGCTATTGAAATTTAAAATACAAAAGCCGCCATCAAATTGGTAATATGCAGACTGGCCAATCCACAAAGTCTGTTTATTTCTTAAATCATACAAAAATATTATAATAAAGTATTGTCTTGATAAAATTGAAATTGAATTATTGTTTATAATAAAATAGTAAATTATAGAGGTTAACTTCTTCCAGGAATGTCTCTAAATACAAAAATGTCTCTAAATACAAAAATGTTATTACGCGCATAGTAAATTCAGGTTAGGAATATTAAATTCTCAATTAGTTATACTTCCTAAAATTAAATTCAACTTAAGTTATATTTAATTGGAAGGAAATATATTAATTTACTAATAAAAAGCTCAATTTATGACCAGAGTCACTTGTAACTCGTGTAGAATGGAAATATGTAAATGTTGAATGTATATATGTATCTTGGTTTTATATTTGATGTAAAATGTAAGATACACTGTTAGTATACATCTGTATAAGAAAATTACAATCATTCCTAACATTTTATTGACATCAGAGTCAGGAAATAATTTTGATGTTTTATCACGACATACCATGGGAGCAGAAATGGATCCGTTTTTTTTCAAGCAAACTGTGATATGAGATAAAAACTCACTCCTTATAAGTTTAATTACAGAAAACATACATTTAATACATAATTGAAGAATTTTATTGTCTTCAACTTAAAACTTAAAGTGGGTATTTTTAGATGAAAGATCACCTAAACGTCCACGCGGACTTCAGGATACTTTTCAACTTTAATCAGCCGAGAATTATATAAGAGATTCTAATTTTTTGCGTAAAACTAGTTTTCAAAACACTTTCATAAATCTGATCAATTTCTACCTATTCAAATCTTTTCTGATAATTATTTTAGTTTTAAAAATGAATAAATTTACAAAACATAAATAAAACCCAAAATAGACTAAAAATATAACCATTAGAAAATAATTTTATAAGGATTCGCAGAAGAAAATTCAGGAAGATTCTAGAAATTGCTAGCAGGAGTAAACATAAATAGGCTGACAGTGTCTACAAAATGATGGGTACATATTGATTATTATTATTATTAAAGAAATAAGGTCACAAGTACTCTTCAATTCTACCGTTTAGAGTTCGAATAGCAACTGGCGTTAATGATTGTCAATATTTAACATAAAAATTGGGCTTACAGGAGTTTAATCGTTATCTGGCTAAAGTATCCCTTTCAGAGACGCACTTGTCTAATCGATAAAGTTTAGATATGTTGCATGCATAGAAAAAAAAACACTTAATTCAAGTGGAATATTGGACTTGTTTTAAGTTGTAATAAAAAGAAGCATATGAAATCTGAAATAAAGAATGTATTTTAATCATTGAAATGAGCAAACAAAAATACTGAAATTCAGATAGTAAATACCTGAAATCAAGACTATATGTATACTGAAAAGTTAGTGTAAGGTTGAGATGACCTAAAATTAAGTTTTCACATATCTTTGACCATTTTCAAAATAATTCGAAACTTTTAGTTCAAAAAATTTTGAAAATTGTTTACTGGTTTAGTTCGGGGAGGCCGTGAACCACTTCCCTTCAATGACCCCTGAAAATGTTGTCAGTTTTTGCGCATCTTGGATCGTTTTCAAGAGGTTAGTTCCAGTTGGTCGAAGAATGAACCCCCTCCAAAATCCTAAAAATTGTTTTATTTTCACGTATCTCACCGTTTTCAAGATAACTCAACTTTTCATTTATTTTTTAAAAAATATTCTTATTGGGTTGGCTTGAGTTGATCGAAAAAGAATCCAATGTCAAAAAATCCTTCAACTTTGTTAGTTTTCACTTATCTCTGACCGTTTTCGAGATAAATCAAAGCTTTTGCAAAGAAAACGAGTAGAAATTACCTGTGAGCACGTGTATCACACTTTTTTTTGACATAACCACCTTAAAAGCTGCACGACAAAGATGGCTTCATAATGGCCTGTAACTTTGAAATTGACTCAAGGCTTCTCCAAAACGGCGTGAGATAACGCCGCCGCTCAGCGATTTGTAGGGACTCAGTACAGCAAAGGCAAACACGCACCGATCTACAGGTTCTCCTAGTATCAACCTGCCAGTGTGTTATGAATTCTCATTGTAGAAGTTGAGCACCGTTTGGCGCGGATACTGATAGAATGGGTGACCAGAGAACTGCAATAAAAACCCAAGACGTCTGTGGTAGGGTTCATTTGTGGTCAACTACACTGACGAGTCAACACAAGCTTACTGTTCGACACTATACCATCGAGAGACCACGTGCAATCTCGATGGATATGGCGTACGAATATGCAACATCCATCTGAATAACAACGCAGGTACGCATCTGATTGGTTAATGGGACATCGACATCACTCTTCTAGTATTCTCTCTCTCTCCAGCACTTCGTACATCAGGCTCTTCTCCATCAGCCGACGCAGCCAGCCTTGTCGACAACGTGGATTCTAGCAGTCTAGTTTACTTATGCCGGGATTCTTCAACTCGGCTTCTCACTTCAAAGCCGCGATGGTTCGAGCCAATAGCATTCCAAGTTCGCGTATCACTCTGGAGCTAAAGCTAGACGTAGGTCACCAGCATTACTCAAAGAAAAACTTATCTGACAGCAACTAATCAAGTTCGTCCACTACCATCTTCATCGTGACTACGCCACTTGGGGGAGTACTGTAGGGACTCAGTACAGCAACGGCAAGCACGCACTGATCTACAGGTTCTCCTAGTACGAACCTGCCAGTGTGGTATGAATTCTCATCGTAGAAGTTCCAGCACCGTTTGGCGCGGCTTGTGGTCGGATGGGTGACTACAGAACTGTGATAAAAGCGCAGGCGTCTGTGGTTAGGGTTTACTTGTGGCCAACCACACTAACGAGTCCACACAAGTGAGCCTGGGATGGAACACCGGTAGTCAAGAACGACAGCCTTATCAACTCTTTGGAGTCGTCTTGATGGCCTGGTTTCTACTGTTGAACGCCATGTCATAAAGAGACCACGTGCACACTCTCGATGGATATCTGAAGTACCTCATCTCAAAACTTTTTCAGCCGTGCCTAAACTAAATCATCTTAAGACTGCGTGAGCGAAAAAAATTTCTAAACAGTCTGCTAAACTGAGGGCCTTTCGACAAAATTTCTTATTGAGATGTTTTTCATCGACACGGTATTACATATGTTTACTTATTATTGTGAGAGCGAGGTTCTCATGCGTTCTCGATTGTAATCGAAGCTGGTACGCTTGAGCGTCGGGCGTTGTTCCTTGAGATGCTGCTGGCAGCATCTCAAGGAGCTCAGTCTGGCAGGCCCACAACGGTCGAAACACCTCAAAATGTGGAACGAGTGCGAGTGTTATTTAATGGATTTTGTTGCGCCGTTCAACAGTGAGAGTGATAGAAGCAGACCTTGAGATTTCAAAAACTCTTGTAATAGGAAGGTAACGGCCTGATTTGTAGGAAAGTGGCGACTAATAGGCCCTTCACCACGACATCACACCTGTCCATTTCAGAAGTTCTTGATACCATCTGGTCCTGCAGCCGAGAAGTTCTTCGTTCCCGTCAGTGATTTCTTCACCTCTTTGGCAGTGATTGATGGGCATTCCTTCTCAGTTGTTATGAGGTTGTCGCAAAGTTACTTGAAGCAAATAATATGCTCAGCATCTTCCTTCAATATGTGTTCGACCTCCACGAGCTTGGGCGGTTTTTTGACAGGAACAGAGAGATCGTTAAAGAGATATGACAGGTCAGCGAGAAACTTTTTATTCTCCCTGACCCATTCCTATCTCTTATTTATTCTTCTCCTTGCGTCAGGTAATACTCGTATTCTGTCAACATTGTGCTGCTTGATTGTCAGCAGCTTTGACTTTTTCAGTGTGTGATGGTACATCCTCAGTTCGTGGACGCACTTTCTGACCCTTTCCATAAACCGCCTACCAGATGTTATGTAGTCTTTTGGTCTTCTGATCTATCGTTGGTTTAATCCTTCGATTTAAATCAGCCAAAGGTCCTGTCGCACCATAAACTGAACAATTGATGGTCCAGAGGTCGGACTCCTTTGAGATATCCTCACGAAGAGAGGCATCCATTCGAGCCAGATCTTGGGGTTAAGGAGGAACCTGCAGCGGTTGGGGAAGCACTTTGTATTCATATCCAGTTTTCGAGAAGTGGGCAGCTTGATTTCGTAAAGATCGCTGCGAAATGTGCTGAAGTTATAGGTGTTTATGGCACCACAGAGTGTGCATACGCACTATGAAGCATCCGTGAACAGGGAAAATGCTTGCATCGTAGCAGTCCAGCAAATCATCCTTGAGTCGATTCGTCCACTCAATGTGAGCGTTTCGCTAGTACGTAGTAGTGCTTCCATCCAAATTATTGTCAGCACCCGGAACTCTAGGTTGATCAGCACTGTATCCTAAAGTCACCTTTTCAAGACACCTAACCCAGTCAGACGGCTAAGTGCCAGAAGACCTGAGCCCCACATTCCCACAAACATGTCGAATAACTAACGAAATTTAATCATTTTAGGAAAGCACAATCTTTTTGTGTAAGCAGTACCTACAATAACATTTACGAAATCACTATTAAGCCCACCCAGTGTCCGAACCTGACCAGTCAGCAAACTCTCGAAGCACGTAGAAAAATTAAAGAAAGTTAAGCATTTTGGAAAGTTTAAATAGGACTGACCCCTAAAATTTTTGAATGGAACTAGTTATTTTCCGAGACAACAAATTTAAGCTTTCCTAAAATGCTTAAATTTTTTCAATTCTTCGACATGTCGCAACGAGCGATTGACTGGCCAGGTTCCAGCATTGAGCGGGCTGATTGGTATTTTCGTAAATGTAGATACTGCTGACACAAAAAATTTAAACTTTCCAAATGCTTAAATTTCTTCAGTTTTTCGACATGTTGCCAGGCGCGGCTGACTGGCCAGGTTCCGGCACTGGGCGGGCTGACCAGCGTTTTTGTAGATGTCATTGTAGGTACTACGCATGTTTAAAATTTAAGCTGAGTTAAAGTAATTTAATGTCACTATTTTTTTGGCCTATTGGCTAGGCTGGGAGGGGTGGGGACTGGGCTGACTGGTCACGTTCTGGCACTGTGTTGGCTTACGGGTATTTTCGTAAATTTTATTGTACGTACCGCAAGCACCTAAAATTTTAACTTTCCAAAATGCTTAAATTGATTCAGTTTTTTGACATGTTGCGTGGGTGGCTGACTGCCCAGGTTCCGGTTTCATGCCGGCTGACTGGTGTTTTCGTAAATGTTATTTATGTACTAGTCACGTCAAAAATTTAAGCTTACCTGAAATGCTTCAATGACACTAGTTTTTTTGGCATATTGGCCAGGCTGGGAGGGGTGGGGGCTGGGCTGACTGGTCACGTTCTGGCACTGTGTTGGCTGACCGGTATTTTCGTAAACGTTATTGTGCGTACTACTCTCACCTAAAATATTAATTTTCCTAAAGTGCTTAAATTTCTTTAGTTTTTCAATAGTTTGCGAGGGTCGGCTGACTGACCAGGTTCCGGCAACAGGCGGGCTGAACGGTATTTTCGTAAATTCCATTGTAGGTATTATTTACACACCAAATTTCGGCTCTTCTAAAATTATTGAATTTTGTTAGTTTTTCAACATGTTTGCGGGGTTATGGGGCCCAGGTATTCTAGCAACTAGCCGGCTGACTATGCCACGTGGATGTACAGTTGCACATCCTATGTGCAACCAAACACTCGAAAACCCAGTTTTTCTAAAATACTGACAATTTTTTTCACGAGCGCCCGGACTAAACTTGGGAACAACTCCCTGGAAACCACTGCCAAACATGAAAATGACACTGACTCCCAGTAGAGCCGCGGTAAATCACACCTATTCCCACGTCTCACAATCGTGAGATGGGTGGCCACAGGACACGCCGAAGTCACAACGACAGGCCGGCGAAACCCGCGTGTATCTTTACTTGTAATGGAAGTATGCATTAGCACAGTACGGCAAATGAGTACTGTCAATGAAGCCGGAGGAGTACTGAACACCAGTATTGGCGATATACTGGCATTAGACAGAAATTATAATTATGTTCAGTGCAGACTGCCAGTATTGCTGCTGCACTGGCGGCCTTTTCGATTGCCAGCTTTGATTTCAGACATGGTGAGGCATTCGTGGGAAAACTTCAAGTACGAAACCTCCTAGTTTTGAAATTTGAAACGATACACAATAGTGATAATAATAACAAGAAGAAGACTCGTACATTAACATGACGTCGTCAATGCTGCGGCCTTACCATACCGCGCCGCAGATAGGGCCGCAGAGGAGCTTCGCCTTTCATTTGATTCCAGCGACACTACACATGGCCTAGCATCACTAACACCTTTGGTGCTCAAAAGTCGTGCACAGGAAGCAGAACATACGCTTCTACTAAGAGAACATTCTGACAAGCCCCCTCGTGGTAAATTCTACGGCATCATACGTAGAAAAGAACTCTCGATAGGTTCGTCCAATATGTTTCTCAAGTCCGAGCGTGCCGAGCGTATAAGTAAGTAAGTAAGATCTACTGGAATTTCTCATTATCCAGCACTCAACGTGTCAGTGCTACGTAGCCTGATATTGTCCTCCAGGATCTGAAAACCAAGATCATTTACGTGATTGAATTCTCGAGACCAGCCGATGGCAATATCAAGGCAAAGGATGAAGAAAAACGGGCCAAATATCAAGCACTTCTCTTCGAGCTGAGCAGGCTATACCAAGGCTACAAAGTCCATCTTGTAGTTCTCATAATGGGCTGTCTTGGAGGTCTGCCGCGTAAGGTCATCCGCGGCTAGAGACCTGACTCCGAGGAACAGTGTTGAACGATGTTTTCTCGCGTAAATTTTCCGCTCTTGCTTACCTTCTAGTACAGAAGGAGAGAAGTGGATGATGAACACGTTCCAGTTGCATCGGGATTAGTTGCTTCAAGGAACCATGATCGAAGCTTTCGGAGCCTAAAACTTCTCTCATAATAATAAGTAATTTAGTAATTGAGCGATTGAAAGAATGGTTCTACCACGATTCAGAGAGGATATGAGCGTTGCAGATGTAGAAAAACTGTGTGAGTAACAAGTTATACAGTTGCGAGACTGTGTTAGCATCAAAGCGAGATGCTGCGCTTTATAGATCCTCCTGTAAAGGGGATCTCGATTACACACCTTGAATTCGTTCTCAGAAGAGGCCTTGAATATCAGGGCAGAAACCATAGAGAAACTAGAAACGCAATGAAGATAAAAAGCCATCCACTGCGAGCACCACAAAACATTAGTCAACATAAAGTGAATAGTGAGGCTTCCAGTATTTGGCTGACAAAGGATGCCCTGTTTCCAGAAACGAAAGAATTCGTCATTGCAATTCAGGACAGGGTTTTCAGTGCCAGAAATTATCGCAAACAAGTGTTACAGCAAGACGTCGTTGACCGGTGCCGATTACATGGAGATACCAACGAATCCATTGAGCATATTATTGATGGTTGTCGCGTAATGGTTCAGAGAGAATATACGCACAGATATAATGGTGTGGTGGGCATTGTACATCAACAACTTGCCCTAAACCTGGGAAACCTAACAGAATAAATGCCTTCCTATAGATACATTTCAATGCCTGTTTGAGAAAACGAACATAACTTCTCGCATTGGGATGTTACTGTCCAGACGGATCATTATATCTGAGCCAATCTATTAGATCCATAAGTATAGCAAGCTACGGCATGGAGAAATGATAACATGGAGGAATGTGAAACATGCCACTATCATCCTATTGTGATTTCGGGCTCAGGGAAAGATTTGCTGAACATGTTGAACATGTAGAAGTCAATAAGGTACTGGCAGCAACTGAGGGTGCGCTTTTATTTAACACCTTCCGCATCGTAAAAAACTCTCTAGACCATCAGAAAGAAAGCGACTGAAAACCTATGAAGTGGCAGATGGCAGCTCTAAGAAAGCATCCAGGGGTGACTGCTGTCTCCTCGAACGCTTGCGGCCGTTGTGCAGGGATAACAATGGTTAAAGATTTCAAACATCGTGTTAAAACAATTTATAATATCCTTATCTCATTAGGCATTTGACTCGGTCCAGCGGTGTCGGTTCGGAGAAATTGACTCGTAAAATCACATGTAGATGGTTGAATTGAACTGGGTTTAATGTAATATTAAATATTTATCAGTTTGAATATCTTTTTGTTGAGAATTCATATTTTATGGTTGAAAAGTTAACTACTGTGTTGAAAATTAATCTGCATGGTTTCGAAGTAATTTATTTTGTTGAAAATTCGTTTTTGGGATGTATCTTCTCTGGCAGAAATTTCATCTTTTTATTGAAAATGGAACTGTTTGGCTAAACATTAATCTGTTTCTGTTGAGCATTCAAATATTTTGTTAATAATTGGTTGTTCTTGGATAAATTTTACTGCTTTTGATTTCCAATGAGAACATTTTTGGTTTGAATATTTCCAGTATCATATTTTTCCTGCGAATTCATATATGTTTGTTAAAAATTCAACTATTTTGTTGAATATGTTACTACACTGTTGAAGATTCTCAAGTAATTTTTCAACTTACAATTAAAGTATTTGCTTGAAAATTCATCTTTGTAGGTTGAAAATTCAACTATTCCCTTACGCAAAAGTACTGCAGGAAAATATATATAAATATACATAATACGCCTATAATTATTTTCTTACCATGCACTTCTTTTACTCTTTTCGTCATTATAGGAATCATATGAATTATATGAATAAAAATAATAGCCAAAAAATTATAAGAAATTTATTATCGAAACATCACTATATCATAGTAATAATAATTATTATTATTTTCCAATTATACTTTTTTGCATTGTTCTGGTTGAAAATTCATCGCTTTGCTTGAAAAGTCGAACATTCGGTTTAAAATTCGTCCATTTTGGTTAAAACTTAACATCTTGTTGGAAAATTCATCTTTTTGAATTTTCATGTCAAAAGTTTTTTCAAATATTCCACTTATCGGCTTCAAAATTCCATTCTAAGTTTCAAAATCCTTCTCTTTTGGCAGAACATATTTTTTTTAATTAAAATTCAACTATCTTGTTGAAAATGTAATATATTTTGACTTTAAATATATGAAATTCAAGGCGTTTCTACATAACGGGCATGAATTCGCGGTAGAAACTAATACCCTCGGATTGTGCACAATATACATTAAAAAGATTACGGGGACTTCTGAGCGTGGACCAAATGTTTCCTAGCTTCCAGGCTATGATAAACTGAAGGGTTCACTACTCTACTGTTCAAAGGTACTGGGGGCATATTTCATAACAATTTATTGTGTTAGGGGGGAGGGGGATTTATTAAAATTTGAAATTGGAACAAATAAATCGCAGTAATTATACAGAAATGTAATATACCTTCAGTAATAACTTTAAATAAATGAAAAACAAACTAAATTTGAAAATTCTTTATTTTACTTCAAATTTGTTATATTCCGTTTATAAAACATTTGAAGTTAAAAATAATACAAGTCCGGTCTTTGAATATGAATTTGAAATAAACTTTTGAGGTAACCCTGATAGAATATTTTTCTTAGTTCTTTATTTTACTTGTGATTCGATTAATATTTCTTTTTTTGCAGTTGCAACTGCTCGGTTAAAATATTTTTTTAATCTTTCTTACAAAGTCATCCTTTTTCGTCAAAAATTCAACTGGTTCCTGGAAAATTCAACTATTTCGTAGAAAATTAATTTTCTGTTTCACAATTATATTTTTGATGTTTAAAAGTCGACTGCTATCTTTGTCGGTTGCAAATTGAAATCTTTTTTTTAACTGTGTATGTTCAATTCAACAATTCATCTACTTTGGGAGAAATTGCATTCTTCTTTGACAACAATGTAAGTGTTTTGGTGAAAATTAAAAAAAAAGTCATCCTTTATAGTTTCAAATTCAACTGTTTAGTGGAAAATTCAACTAGCTCGTGGAAAATTTACTTGTTGTCAAATCATCTTGTCCTATTGAAATATCACCTGAAACATTTTTGGGGACAAATTGAACTAGTTTTATGAAAAATGGTACCTTTTCGTTTGATGCGAATGTTTCGTGAAAAATTAAGCAGCTTTTTTGAAGACTCGTCCTTTTGGTGGTAAATAGTAAACTGAACTCTTTGACGGTTGTAAATTCAACTTTCTTTTAAATTTGTCTTTTTTATTGGTAATTTCATCTGTAGTATCATTCACCCTTTTACTAACATATTAGATCTATCTCAGAAGAAAACGCAACTGTGGGGTTCGAAGTTAGACAATTTTGTTGAACATTCGTCCCTTTTGGTGGAAAATTCGACTGTTTTTTTTGGAAAATCAACCGCTTCGTCCAAGACTTGGCGATTGTTGAAAACTCATATCTTCATGTTGACAAGTCAAACAAACATGTTCTTGGAATGAAAATTAAAAAATAGTTTTGTCTTAATTTGGCTTTTTCATTTAAAAACTCGTCTGTAGAAGTATAAATTTCTTAGATCGAAATGCAAGTGTTTGGTTCAAAAGTAATCTTCATTTTTTTCTGGATTCTACTATTTTACTTGAAAACTGATCTTTTTAAATTCAACCACGAAGGAATTTTGTGAATTCAACATTGAACTGCGCGGGTAAGGGTGAAACTACTACTGGGAAATTTTCTTTAAAGAGGATTCACCTCTACGGTTTTTACCGAAAATTCAACTGCTTCAATTATTGAAAATTCTTCTTTTTTGCTTTAAATTTTCAACTTTTTGGACTTTGAAATTAATGATTTTAAACCATTTTACGTTGGAATGTCAACTATTCTATCTTTTTCGACAATACTTACTTTTTGCCTTGCAAATTAGACGATATTGTTGAATTGTGTTCCTTAAATGAGAAATCATTGTTGGTTTAAAATTGGAATTTTGGTACATAATTTTTTTTTTAGTTTTCAAATTGACATATTTTTGTACAGCTTTGATATAGCTCACAAAATGAAACTGATTGGTTGAAATTCAATCTGCTTTGTTTAATAATAATTCAAATACCTTTTTGAAAATTCATCTTGACAATTCATCAGTTTGAATATTTAGGGTTCTAAGATGAATTTGACTGTTTTTGAATTAAAATGAAAACCTTCTTTTACTTTACATATTTCAAATACAGTCAAACCTGGATTTTATGTCCACTTCAGTACTGACAAAAACATAAAATCCAGGCTCTCAGTCAGAGGCGTATAAACTAAATATTCAACGGGTATGGGGAAGAAAGTTTGCTTACCTACTTCAAACGTTTGCAGGCCATTCAGCATCTTATTTAAGATAACAGCCATGTCTTGAATAATCGATCCAGATATTGAATCACCTCTGCCTGTCGCTTGCTTAAACTATTCCAAGACAGCAGTATCCGAAAACACATGGCTTTTTTCACCAAAACACCACAACGTCAACCCTTCAAGTGGTAAGTACGCACTTTTGCGTATATAGCGCGTAATGTCGAGGCAGAGGTTATTTCACAGAAAATCCCTTACTTATATGAATGTTACGTTAACTGTCTACAAAAAAAAACAATTATCACCATTGTCACATAAACACTCGACAGTTTGACATTATAAAACACGACAGGGGGACTTTTGATGCCTGAAGTCGATCGGACCTCTTTTTCTACCGTTTCAGATAGACAGAGATGATCCGATTGTGTTCGTATGGCAGGTCTTTTTATTTCGAAATGATCATATTCTCTTAATCTCAGTCTATCTTAGTCCCTTATATTTCTTCTTCATCTTCTTCTTTGTTTTCTTTGTCGAATCCGCGAGCCCAATAGCTTTGTTAAAAATCTTAAGATTTAGTTCTGCGGTTGCAAACTTAAGTATTCTCTAGAAAATGAATTTTTTCAACTCGCAAAACAACTATATCGTTAAAAATTCATGTATCTTGTTGAAAATTTATCTTCTTTGGTTTAATTAACCTGGGCTTGATAGTTGAAAATTTCGCTACGTGGTTAAAAGATTAATTACTTCGTGAAAGATTCATCTATTCCGTTTAAAAAGTAATTTCGAAATACATTTTTTGGGTTAAAATTCTTCTTCTCTGGTAGAAATTTCATCTTTTTGATCAAAAATGGAACTGTTTGGCTAATTTTTAACATGTTTCTGTTGAAGATTTAACTTTTTTGTTACCAATTGCGTATAAACAGTGTATATTAGTTTATTCACAAAAACCGTAGGTGCTACTGATTTCTGTGGGGACGTCCTTTCAACTTAGAATGTATGTGAGGATTTGCCGCGTGATTTGCGCACATTCGAGTATAATTTTTGATTAATTATTAAATTAATTTCACATATTCAAAATATAGTAACAAGCAATACTATTTCATGATATAACCATATTATAGGTTACATGTAAGTATTAGTCTATTATTAATAAATTAATCAAATAAAAGAGGGAAATGAAATTTCATGGGACTTCATTGGAATTCACGAAATTGGAAGGTTTTGATTGCAAAAACGGCAAAAAGGCAAAGGCAAAAAGAAAGTTTTCCTAATTTGTCTCTGACCATTTTTTAATTTTCCCTGAAAAGAGTACTTGGTAATTTTGGGGTTTCCAGAAAAAATTATAACTGAGAAAGATTAGTTAGCTTATGCTTAGAAAAGGTTCTATTCATTACAAATACTTGGTTTAGACATAAAATGATTCACGTGTACACATGACATAAAGGAAATAACCACAGCATAATTGACTTCATTATTGCGGATGAAAGACTAAGAGAATTGGTAAAAGATACAATGGTCATGAGGGGCTCTGAATGCAATACTGGCTATTACCTTCTAGTCTCCAAAATAAAATGAGGACGGGGATGGAGAAGAAAGACAACCAAACAAACGAAACAAACGCGAATCATGATTGAAAATTTACAGAAAACGGCAGCGCGAATATATTTTCAAAATAAGTTAAACGAACGCATAGATATGGCAACTTGAGAAGCACTTATAAGCAATAAAGATATAGAAGGCTTATGGATTATGCTACGGGATATCATTGTTAAAACCACGACTGAAGTATGTGATACGGCGGTTGTAGAAAGAAAGTCTGGGGATGCAAGGTGGAATGATGAAAATGAAGCAGCCCGACAAGAGTATATCTATATATATTATTATATTATATTATTTTTTTATATTTATTTATATTTTTTTATTTAAAAATTTATTATAAAAAAATATATATAAAATTTATATATATAATAAAAGAGACCTTGAGAGGTCAAAGCCATCCTTTCGAATTCGATCGCACGAAATAATCCGATCAGTCCAATCAGCTTCAAGCATCGGAGCTTCACTGCTGGTCGACGCGAGCCCGTTATCGTGTTTATTCGCTATGCAAACGTGTATGCTTCCCGCTTGAGAGTGAACTGACGCAACGTCGTGACGCAGTTCCTCAGCTAGGCCGTTAAGGTACAGCGCCTTACCGCTACGCTCCTGTTTCGTTACGCCTGAGTACCACACATATCCCCGCAGCGCATTTCACACGAAACCAGGGCGTCAATTCTCGGAAGGCGCAAATTAAGATGGTTGAAATTAAGATTGGACTATACTTATATTTACCAAGTACGTAAATATAGTTTCTTGCAGGAATTTTTTCTCTAAAACTAATTTGCTTCATGAAAAATGACTATTTTGTTGCAGCGCGATTAAATTACTTCTAACAAAAACTCTGTTATCTTCGAAATTATCAGCTTTAGAGGATAAGTGTTTATTGCAAAAATGTGTATTTCAGTTGGTACTTTCAAATGAGTGTTTCTACTTTTTTCTAATTCACAAAATAGGTTGTAGTTGATTGACAAACATATTTTTCCCCCCACTTATTTCATACGTTATTTGATTTTATGCAATAAATATTAATTAGCTGGAGAGAAAAAATGCTGTAAGAACTATTGTTTCTGTTGATTTTGTCTAAGAAGAGGGAAAAAAATTTCAAAAATATTACATGTTGAATGTTTAATTTTATATATTTTTGGATTCTGGAGATCATTTTACATAAGAATCAAAAGAAACCCCGAATGAACCTCGTCGAACCGACGGAAATAAGGCTGACGTCTTGACTAATCCTCGATCAAGCTATGCAAAAATCTGCAAAAAGTTATTACCATTCGCGTAAATTTTCTGTAAAAAAGAGCAATGAAAAATATAAATGTTTTATGATTCTTTTAACTTCATTATCTTTTTTACATAACTAACAAATTCTGAAGAAACTTTAAAATGATTTTATGTACAAGATAATTCTTTAATTTAAAACTGAAACCTTTCGAAATTAAACAATTTTTCACTTCAAACGTTCAAAAGTATCAAGTTGAAATATACAAAATTGTTCATGGGTATAATTTACATTATTTTTATAACATGTACAACTTCAAAATAAAAACATTAATAGTTTAACAATTTACAATTTAAACGTTTAAATTTGTAATGTCTCATACTTAAATAGTTGAACATTGTTTGAAGCTTTTAAAATAGGAAGGGTTTGCAGTTAAACGATTTTAAATTCAAAACCTTTCAAAATTGAATAATCTCTAATTTTAAGCCTTTGAAATTAGACCCTCACCAATTTCTACTTTCAGGCCTGAAAACTAAAATAATTTCAGTACTCTGAAAATTAATACGCTTGATAAATTAAAAAATGTATCAAGATCAAACTCAAAGCATTCAACATTAAATGATTTAGAAATTAAAGTGCCTAGAAAACTGTGATATATTAAATTTGAAGCATTTAATATTGAAATGTTGAAATAAACATTTAGGATTAACAATTTGGTATACCTACTGATACATTCGAAATAGAACATTTCTGAAAAATCATTAAAAATCGGTAATGCTTCTTAAATGTTTTTAATTTTTCTTGACTAAAACCCTTTGTTTGGCAACCGAAATTTTCTCTAACGTGTATTAAAAATTATTTTTACACTTTCAACTATGCATTTTTCTTAATGAAGCAAACATACCAGTCTCTCATGAAACATTTAAGTTCTCCAGAAATAGAATGCGAAATTTGTTCAAGTCATTAGTAGTCCTGCAAAAGAAAGGATATACAAAAATACCAAGTTTAAGAAAAATCCACGGAAAGCCGTTTTGTGTACAGTTATTTTGGTAAATGGCAAGCTTCCTTAAGAATTATTAATAATTAAAATTTGTGTTTAAAAAATATATATGGCCACATACAATGTTATAAGCAATTTAAAAAATTAACTTTTCAAAGTCATGGTTAAAAATCAAAACAATTAATTGTTTTTCATTTCAAGGTCAATGCTTTCTACGTTAAACAAAAATTGTATCTGAAGCGCTTAAAATTGTGCGATTTCAAATTGGATTCACAGCAGTTTTTCACTGAATTTGTATTATCAATCCTTAGTGCAATGTTGCCCGCAATGAGGCTGAGATTCTTACTGTTGCTCGTTACTATTACCGATGGAAGTAAATTTCTTTGATGGTTTTTGATTACGTACTCTACCCGCAAGTTAGATAATAAAAAAGTGTGATTATGCCTCTTATTTAAGTTGGAATCTGCCTGCAACAAAAATTACCTCATTCAGGTGGTTCAAATTTCTAGAACAATTAGGATAGTGGTGATACCATCATAACTTATTGTAATAATCTTTTTTTGTTTCTATGTGAAAAAAAATTGAACTTTACCCACCATGAACCACTTGCAATGCACTCGCAATAAAATTCACTCGTCTGTTTTTTGTTGTTGTAAAGATAGTTTTAATTTCAGAGAGATGTAACGCTATAGCGAGTTATTTCTAAAGATGGTCAAATGAAGCGAATTGCTTCTTAATTTGAAACATGTTATCAAGTAGTTTTTATGGGATATCTATATTGCATTTTTATCACCCAACTATTTACTTTTAACGACATAAGTGACGCTACTGTGTCTGTATAACTTTCCATAATGTATATAAGTGGTCAAAGAATAAAATAACCGTCAAATTACTGCGATTCTTCTGGTTTTGTCAAGAATTCCGCTCGATAACGAAGCTCAGAAGATCTTGAGTTAATTCAATAGTGCATTCTTAATCCATTAGGTAAATGATCCTTCTGGATGTGAGTTTTCATGCTCCCATAGTAGCTTCTAGCTAGCTATATACGTATGATTGTAAGAGGTATCCAGCAATCGACACTACGCGAACTCGACACAGCTGTGATGCACGTCAACGCGTGTGGGTAATGGTAATGGTTATGGCAGGTGTCAGGGCGGCGACTTGGAGCATTGCATACGAAAAAATGAAATGAGACTGCACAGCACGCCGCGCCGGTGCGCTAGTCATTCAGAACACAGCCGACGACAACTTCTGATCCATTCCCACATAATACCTGAAAGTTTACCCACGCGCAGCCCCCGTGGTGGCTTCCAAGCTCTTTTATTTCTCAGTCCGATCGAAGCTTTTATCTTCCAGTATCTATCGACCACGTTGCGGACTTCAATCCCCTTCAGGATGGTAAAGGAAAAGTGGATATGAAGAAGTGGGTTGCTCGACAAAGTCTCTCCAACCGAGAAATTCCTCTGACAAGTTTCAGCGAAGAGTAAGGATTGTATAAATAATTACAATAATAAAAACACATGAATCAGATGTAATTAAACCTTAGTATTGCAGGAATATCCTGATGACATATCTAACTACTTGCGGAGAAAAGCTACTGGCAATAGCTATTTCTTTCGTGTATTATTTAAAGAAAAACAAATTTGGTTGAATCAATATATGTTTGTTCGCATTTCGTTATTATACATATATAGAAAACAAAATATTTGGTTCACCCGACAAAAATCGTTGGTTAGTAAAGCAGCATTGACTGTATCTCTGCCCTTTAAGTAGATCTATTTATCAATTCACGTGCTACATACATACTGTGGTGTTATTATTATTTGTCGGTTTTCCTCGGTCCCAAAAAAATTGCTGGTCATTTATAACTTCTGTGTTCCAGGTTTTTTTCCAAGTCTTCCACGATCATATTCAAAATACAATCCTGTCGCCAAGTTTTCCAGTCTCTGTATAGCAGCCCTGAAAAACTGCCTAAACCGGTTTCAAAATCTGCTGAAATTGTATAAACATTGCAGATATGCCAAACCATAAAAGTTAAATAGCTCAGAAGGATATGTAAATATCAACGTCGCCAATTTCTCCATGACGCCTACGCTCTCAATAGTTCGCACAAATTGACTACTGTAATATATATACCGAGTAGGCACTTTGAACATTTCTACAGATATGGTGTATATGTACGTGGTGAGGCGTATCTACCACAGCAAGAGCCTTTTTGCGGTACAACCCGGTATGTTGGAGTCATCACACATATATCGAGAACTAAGAACGAGGTGGTTATCTCGCTCCTGGTCGTTTCACAGCAACTCCAACGATAAAGTGTTTTGTCGCCTTGTCAGAGCCACGCGACTCGCCTTTCGTTATTGAGTCCGCCAATCCTTATCAGGAAGGTAGCCAAACACTGCTTTTCTCCGCTCTATCTACGATAACAAGACTTAGAAGCTAATCGAATCGTTTAGTCGATGTTGCTTTCGGTGTATTAATTCATGGTGACAATAAGTATGTCTCAAACAGGTTTTGAGTGACAACGGAATAACTAGTTCCAGCAGGCATTAGGAGCTATGGCATGCATGAAGGAAAGTTGTTATTTATTGAGACAACAATACTGAACATTTTCTGATAAATTGTATACATAAGGTAGGATACCCTTAAACCATAAGAATGATTTAAAAAAGATTACTTCATCAGATCGTCTTAGAAGTAAGGATGTTCATTGAGCTCAGCAGAGAGTTTCATTTCGAGCACAAATTTTCTTTCAGGTGATAGAAAAAAGAGAGAATATTTGTTTAAATGCTGGGGACTTTGATAGGGTGAGATAATCACCTTTGTTCAATGGCTGGTGCAGATGATTCGTTTGGCGCGACTCTCCATCCGTGTCTTCTCTCAACTAACCTTTTTATTTTCCAATACTTATGTCTACGTCACGTCCTAATGATTTGTCTAACATAGTTTACACCTTTGCTTTCATTCAGTCTTCCACTATATCGTCTACATTTGTATACTCTTGATGCCTTAGAATATGCCTGATCAACCTGTCTCGTTTTGTTTTTATCCTAGCGATGAAACCTTTTTGTATTGCACCTCTTTATTCTAATCGCAGACCTTTTTATTCCGCTATTTTGTTATCATTATCTTTCTATCCTCCTACAATTCAAAAACTGTTATTCATCTTTCATCTTCTTGCCCCACAGTTTGCGCCTCAAACCCGTTTAACGCTATCCCCCCCCCTCTCTATCACCCTCTCCCGTCCATCTGTCGTATTATTTCTCTTGGGACCCCTATCCCTCGAACATCTTACTATCCCGCGGAACCTCTCCTATCCATCAGAACCTATTCATCTGAATTCCCCTTATCCCACTAGACCCCACCTATCCTTCGGGACTCCACCTAACTCACTGGACTCTATATCTATCCCACGGAACCCCCTTATCCCATGGAACCCCACCCAACCTACGGAACTCGACCTAACGTTCGGAGCCCCCATTATCCAAGGAGACACCACCTATCCCTCGGGATCCCAGATATTCCACGTGACCCCTCTTATGCCGTGGGATCCCACCTATCCACCAGGACTCAAACTGTCAGTCACGACATCCACTATCCCACGGGACCTCCACTATCCCACGGGACCTCGCCTATCCCTCGAGGCCTCTCTATCCCGTATGACAGTTACCTTTGAACAACTGGCTATTGGAGTGAAACATTTAAAATACTTTTTTGTTGCATGTTAATGTTAGATATGGCGTTTTTATATTGATCCTCTGTATAAATGATAATTTTCGAGAAAAAAAAAACATAAAAATTGATTTTTTGTGGCCTTGGGGTCTGTTTTAGTGTAAAATGGCAAACTTTTTGGCCACAAATGGAGGCTCATTTCAGTGCTACTTGTGAAGAAATCAGTTGGCATGCATAACAGTACTTATTATTTTTGATTGTTGATCAAATAGGCTACGAAATCCTTTTTTGTAGACGCATGTAGCCTACTTTGACTATTTTTTTGAGATCTTACTTATGCTAATTATTTGCATAACCTGTTAATCTACTTGCACTTTTAATTAGACAAAAAATATGACAAATCATGAAAGCAAGTTGAAGGGAAGCATCTCTTAGGAATGAACTGTTTTGCTTTTATATGCACTTTCTTCCTTGAAGATGTTGGCAACACTGCATGGCATCAGCAGAGATAGGTACTATTGTTAGTGAGCACTGAACATGCAGTACGTGCCAGGAACGAGATTGTTCAGCTGTGGTGTGTCCATGTATGATACTATATTCGCCTGTGGTACCACGTGTCTCGCGTGTCCACGGATCTACCACGGTCTATCTATCCCGCATAGCTTGAATAATGTCTAAGTTCCGTAGGTTGCAGCCCATCGTTAGGTTGGCATTCCGTCTTCGTCGTGTCACGTTTATTGCGGTACCGCGTATTACAGGAAAGTGCGAATCCTTCACGGGGTAAGAAATTTATTACACGCCGCTATAACCGCGTTAAATTATAATTATCCTACGCCTTTGAAACCTAGCGTACCGCGATCCAGCCTGTGGAACGATGACTATTAGTAGTGGCATCGTAAATGGTACATGTATCGAAGAAAAATTTATGATACGAATTTACTGCGATAGCGGTGCCATAATGGCTCTGTTAATGGCCAATTACATTCAAACATTCGTGAACTCCTCGATGCAGCGAGAAACAGGCAAGTTTTGATTGCCAGTTGTGTTATAGTTGTAGTTATGGAACTCTATATTAGTTCTTTTCACATTTTTACTTTCTCGTTATACGGAATGTCTTCAGATGAGAAAGTACTGCTTTTATCTTTTTATTCAAACTGTTCTGATTGTTGTGTAGTGTGAACTTAATTACTCTTCTACCCCATTCTATACCAAATCAAGAACTGTCAAAATTATTAAACCTCGAGCCTTATTTCTTCAAAGGATTCTGCAAAATTTCCTTAGCTAATTTCTTTACAGGAATCGAGGCCAAAACCTCTAAAAGGTTCCAAAAGTGAATTTTCAGCTAATGGTAGAGAAAATCTTGTCGTCAGGTCAGGTCAGAATTCGTTGATGTAAACCTACAAAATTGAGGCAGATGACATTCTAAAAACAAGGTAGTCTGTCCTATGTCTACTTGGCAGCAATTTACATTATCAATCATTCTCCTTCCTTTCTAGGAGTTCAGGATCTCATGAATAAAATATAAGAAAGTGATCAGAAGAAAAATTTCCTGTTAGACCTGGGTGATATATAACCATGAATTAAAAAAATTATTCTTTTATTCTAGAACAGAATTTCATGGTTCAGGGAGACCTATCCGAGAATTGACATTGATGTAAGAGAGTGCACGTGCATTCAAAGGATAGTAAAGTTGTGTATAGTGCATATGCGTGCAAGTGCGCGCACCAGCACCTGTGTACTTATTGTACAGTATAAGCGAACCTGTTGTTACCGCCCCTCTCCGCCATTATCTCTCTCACCCATCGACGCCAATTTTTATAGGAGAAGTGATTCACGAGGCAAGTTCATCAAATCCTTCTCCTGATTCAAAGGAAGAAGGATCCTCCGCGCGCTTTAACGGGGATTAGAGCACAAGCAAACCTCTCTCTTTTTCAGCTACAATCACTATACAGGGTCCATACTCTAGAGTCTAGAAGATCCACGATGAGGAACTTTGTCATCCGTCATCGTTACACTTGATTCTAATGAGGATGAAACTCCGAGCCCCTTCTTTAAAGCCCTCAGACAAATGAACGCCACTGTCAAAGTCTAGGCTTCCTACTCATCGGTGTCTCCATCGACAGTGATGAACCGTTGGCCCACACGGAATCACTCGCCCACATGCGCGTCGAGGACAAGGTCAGAGAAATGGATGATACCAATTATTTAAAATTGATACTAGACAGCCCGTTAAAAATGTTACAGGTAGTCTAGTATCAACAAATAGCCGGGATCTTATTCCAGGGAATAATCGCGAGTAATCTGGCCTTTTGATTTATCGAATCCGTTACCCGACTAGCAGTTCAGTGGACAAGGTTTCATGAATATGTGTTGGGTGAAGAATCACTATTCGAATAATAATAAAAGCATATTTTTGTGTGTTTTAGGACACTCAGGGAGCTATTTATTGATTAGGTGGATTCCACAACAAACTCTGAAGAGAAAAATGAACAACGAGTAAAACCTTTTAAATTCACATTCGCTGGAGGAATAAGTATTTAGGCCAACTATTTTAGTACTACTTTGCTGAAAAGTGTAGTACTTGATGTAACTATTAAAATGTTTGTTTTAATAAACAGAATACCTGCGTGAACTTATCAAAGTCTTCAAGAAAATGGCCTCATTGAGCCAATTCTGTAAAGAGTTTTTGGCAAAAATGAACGTAAATAATGGCAAATGGTAATTTGGAGGAATAAACAGCACGACAAATGATAATTTTCGGAATAATAAAAAAAAGGAAAATTGGTAATTTGGACAAATAAAAATTAGGGCACATTGTTTTTTGGTAAAATGAATTTCAGTAGAAGAAAAATTCGGAAAAGCAGAATGTGGATAATAATCATGCGCATCACTTTGGTTTACTAAAAAAAGTTCTATCAGTTCATTCAAAAAATCAGCAAGATTAATATTGGACTTTTAGCATTTTTTCTCAGAGGTATGCCACTTTAAGTCATGATTAATAAATCCCACATAAGCTTATTGTATATAAAGGTCGAATTGTAAAAGACAGTTGAAATTTTAATCTGAAAAGTTGAATTCTCAACAAAAAATGTAGTAGATTGATATTTCAGCAACAAAAAAACGAATATTGAACCAAATAGTAACATTTTTAACCAATGAGTTGAATTTTGAACAAAATCATTGAATTTTCAACAAAATAGTATAATTCTAAAAAAAAGTAATTAGTTTCACTGTTAACAAAAAAAATAGAGGAAATTTCTACCAAAAAAGATGCATTTTAATAGTGTTTATCGGGTAATTTCGTTTTCAAATACCGGGCAAATTCCCGAATTTCCCACATCTAAATTAACGTTTTTCCTGTTTTTTTTTCTTATGATATATGTGTTTCAATTTCGCACCTCATTATTAGTTTAAAAAGTTATGAAAGATACTAGAAAAGTTTACAACATTCGTATTCTTTTATGAGGATCGGTATGATTTTTCCAAGAGGCCCAGTTTAAGATAAGTTTAAAGAAAATATCTTGTAATGAAAAATCAAACCGTCATGTCTATCATAAAAATAAAACATTTATTACTTCTAATATAAAATTTAAATCAAGGCAGGACGAACGTACGAAGGCATGTGAGATATAAAAAATAGATTGATTTTTCCTTTAGTTTTGCTAAGGCGCCATTCAAAAAATACGTAACGCCTTTAGGAGGGGTGAGGGTGGGTGAAAAATGTCAGGAAAAAGCGTTACGTATTTTTTTTAACGGCCCCTAAGGTCTGAACTTAGAAGAAGTATGTTTTATAACTTTTCGACATTTAAGAATTTCTTATACATGAACAACGGATTTATAAACGAAATTACAATGTTAAATTACGAAATGTTATGTATTATAGCCTACCTTGAGGGGAAAAAAATGTAATTTGTTTTATTATAAAAATTATATGATTGATTCTTGGACTTGTGAAAAAATGCTTAATATGAAATATTCGCTTAACTTTCACCATATATGCGTTGATTAAAAATAGCATAACACTTACTGAAATAATTACTAACATAAATAAAAGTATAATTTGGAGAAAAAAACCTTGAATTGAAAGTTTGTCAGAAAAAATACTTTTATGTTCATAGAAACATGAAAACAATTTATTGGAAAAATTCATTTTTTTCGTCCTTTATGAATTTAGATTTTAAACCCTAAAAGTAATCATTTTTCAACATGAAAGACGCTGGACCGGATACTGATCGGGAATTTTCGAGAACGGGAAAAATCGGGAAATGACAGTGCATTTATTTTTTTACCGTGAATTTTCAAAAAAATTTATAAGAAAAATCTATTCAATCACTTTAATGTAGTCACATGATATAAATACAATTTTAAATAACTCCAATTTCACCTTCCTTCTAATGTTAAATTCCATTGTTAACTTTTTCAATCATAAGAAATCATTCAGTTTACAATGCGTAATTCTAAAAATTTTAAGTTAAAAAATTTTTCCATTGTAGGTCTTTTGCATCCGTTCAAAACTAAGCAATGTATAGATTTCAAGAATTCACAGTTAATAACTTGAAAATTAAACGCTCTTATTCAATTTCAAATCCAACGTTCAGATATTGTTTCAGTCTAAAATATTCCATTTTTAACCCATTGCAAGTTGAAATTCTTTGATTGAAGTAAGGGCATTTTTCAATAATAAGCCATAATTGACTAAATAATTTAAAACTAAATTTTTCAAATAGAAAGCCTTGAATCGTTAAAATTGCAAAGTGCTAAATTTAATATTTGGAGGCTAGAATTATACTTGTTTCATTTTGTTAAATATTTAATTTGCAAGTGAAATTTGTTAACTACAACGTACAAAAATAACAATTAAACAAATTATTAACTTCAAATGAATAAAAATAGATTAACATCTAATTAAAAACGGGCCTTTTTTGCGTTTTCCTAGTTGAACTTTTTTGCTGCATTAGTAGACAAATTATTGCCTGCGCGATGTTTTGGTTATTAAATTTTGAAGATTTTCCAGTTTCTAATTGGCTGGTAATGAATCGACGCAAATTTTCGGGTCGCTAGGCACCCTGTTCTAAAACCAAGGAGAAAAATTTTCAAGCAAGAAAATTAACTTTCTACCAAAAATACAATTTTTCAACAAAATGCACGAATTTTCACACAAATAGTTGAATTTTCAACTAAAAGGATTCAACCAAACTGTAAAAAAAAAACTTTTCAACAAAATAGTCTAATTTCCAACCAAAGAGATGCATTTTCACGTAAAATGATGAATTTTCCAACCAAAAAGGCTAATTTTCAACAAATACAGATTTTTCAGTGAGGAAAGAAAAAAAGTTTATCCAAATTGTTAAACTTTGAAGGCCAAAGATGACATTTATGTAAAACAGTTGAATTTTCTCCTGAGAATATGAATTTTTAACTCAACAGTTATTTTTCAACTGAACACTTGCATCATAATCACAATCGTAATCATAAAACCTGGGTTAAAATGTGAATTTTCAAAGAATAATGTAATAGTAGATATTTCAACAAAAAATATATTAATTTGAACTCACAGCAGTTGCATTCAACCAAAAAATTCAATACCTGCATGTTAAGAAAACCTCTCTTGGAGTGATCGCCTAAAACGACCACTTTAGCGTTGGTCGTCTAAAAGAACCACTCTGTTTTTTGGGTTGGCCCCTCGTTTTAGTACGCATATTTACACGGAATTCTTCGAATTCCGTAAATTATTTGCATTCCGTGAATTCCTTAAATACCGTGAATTCTTCGATTTCCGTGAATTTCTTGAATTCCGTGAATTCCTTGAATTCCGTAAATTCCATGAGTTCTTAGAATTTCTTGAATTCCGTGAATTCCTTGAATCCCGGAAATTCCGTGAATTCTTTGAAATCCTGGAAAGTCGTTTTAGGCGATCACTCAAAGAGAGGTTTTTTTAACATGCAGGTATCGAATTATGCCTAGGAATATCTCGATGAGTTGTTGGCCGCATTGCCAGCTGTTCGTGAGCTTTACGAACGTATATCCTGACGATGCCATATCCTGCAAAAGAACGTTAAAGGACAATTAATTCAATTATAGATTAAATTATTATTAAAATAATTGCAAGTGATTAATAAAATAAGCACAGTAATGTAACTTTAAAACGTGTATTATTCTGAGCCTAACCACAAAACTGTTAGTTTCGAGAGGTCTCGAGACTTGTACATAAGTAAAATAGATACTTACCAATCCAAATCACAGAAAATCACAATAAATCACAGAAGATATTTTAAATAACACACTTCGCAAAACGCAAACTCACAATAAAACAGAGATAACCTAGATAAACGTCTCGGCCGCGTACGTTACTCAGTTGTAAAATTTGGCAGGATTAATATACAAATGTTCTGCTAATCTGTTCACTTGGTCTTTGAACTGGTTCGCGCATTGCAGAGACTGATAGATGTTTGACTTGATCATCCTAGAGTGTCGATCTGATTATCCCTGATAGTGAGTTTTCCCCTCTCGAATGGCAAAAATGAGTGAAAAGAAGATATTTAACTTACCCATCGCAGAGTTTCGATTAGTTCATCCCTGATAGTAAGTTTAACACTCTCGAACGATCAAAATGAGTAAAAACAAGGTATTTAACTTGACCATACAAGAGTGTCGATTTGATTATCCCTGATAGTTAGGGTGAACATAATTTATTTTTGAAAAGTAGGAGGAAAAGCCAATATTATTACAAAATATTGGCCATCGATGTTCACTACACCGACATATAGTACTAGACCGCTAGCTATGGCTATCGGAAGTGGAATAGGGAATAGAAAGAGAGGGAAAATCGAGAAAGTCAATCTGTCCTTTTCTAAGGATCGCGATAGGTGGTTTGATCCTTTTCTATGAAAGTAGATGAAAGATGAGTTGAACCAATCATCACCCTTAGAAAAAGACAGGTTAACTTTCTTGACTTTCCCTCTCTTTCTATTCTCTATTTCACTTCTAACGGCCGTAGCTAGCGGTCCAGTACTATATGTCGATGGTTAGATGGCACTGAATGATAAAATTTTATTTAAAAAATGACTAAAAGTTGATTAAAAATTAAAATTTATCATTTGAAAAATCCGGACAATACCCCGACAAAGTAAAAAATCCTGTAGGACAACTCACATAAGCCCTAGAATGAGGCCATGTTAGGGGAAATCCGGACGGATGGTCACCATATTGATAGTAAGGCTTATTCTCTGTGCCGATGGTTAAGCTGAACATAAAATGAGAGTGTCTCTGACTATGGAGAAAAAATTATGGATTGTACATGATACTGTCTGAAAGGTCAAATTAACCATTAAATTTTGACACTCTATGGGCCAATTTTACCAACACCGATTAAATGGGCGATTAACTATAATCATGATTATTTTTGAATCAACGATTAAACGGCGTTAACTTGCTTTGCGTTCCACCCGGTTCTCTGATCAAATTTTAATCCCCGATTAGTTAACCACATATATCCGGTTCGTAATACACTGGGACCGCGATTAAACGGAACCTGATATATCGGATAAGGTGGTCCAAGGGGGCGAGAGAGAGACGCGCTTGCAAGGTCAGCGGAGTTGCACAGTTTACGGTTCGGCATTATAAGAAGCCACAAGCAAAAAGGAGAAGAAGAACCGCGAAGGCCATTGAGGGTACTTCCGAAGCCCCCGGTAATTAAATCGCGGTCCCAGTGTAATCCGATTATGTATGCATACGGCGATTCTGATTTCGCGCGCACGGTACAAGCTGACAACAACATTAACCAAGTCAAGTAACATCCAGCAGAATTCTTTTTTGTCAATAAGTGAAAAATTTTACCTGCAGTTAATAAATTTTGAAAATATCCATCGCTATTTCAATTCGAAAGCTAATAATGTAAATACTCTCGGTTTCATTTCCTTGCCCCCCTCCCCCTGCCCTGTAACATAAGTTTTGGTGGTACTGACGTTACAACAATGACTCTCCACCGTACGACGAATCACTTCTTAACTCGGACATGATTTTCGGCTCGCAAAACCCGAAACTCTTGCACTAACACTCATGTACTTTGTATCGGTGAGGTGGTCACGTGGTGTAGATTACAAAGTGGGGATATGCTACTCAAGGCAGAGGGTTAAATATTGTTGAACTTTCGTCGTTCGGGATAGAAAGTTAATTTCCTGATAGAAAAGTGATCTCTTTTGGTTGAAAATGCTTCTCTGTTTGTTTTAATGTTAATTTTTTTTATTTGAAAAGTTTGACGAGACTAGTAAATTTTTGGTTCTGAGTATAACATAATATGTTTGATGGTTTATTTGACCGAAAAAAGAAAACCCTTTTTTTTCATCATATTTTGCATCGTTTAACACCACAGAAGGCCCCGAAGGAATCTTCTGATATTCAATAAATAAGAATAAGTTTTTGTGATTTCAGTAAAATTCATTTTTAATTTTTATATCTGGTTCTTATGTTTTGTCGAGCAAGTGTTGAATTTAAACCAAAATAATCAAGTACCTTCTATCATTGAAATAAGTTTTTAATTGTACATATAAATATAATTAATATAGAGTTTTCAAACAGAATTTTGCTGCAACTACCCAGTTTAATTTTTTTTATATTTCTGACGCATTTTTCTTGCATAGGCATTTGTTAACATGTAATTAATGAAAAATGAAAAATAAATTACCAGAAAACTGTTGCGAAAATGGGGTGGTCAAATACGAAAGAGCTGTAAAATATCAAATTAATTCGAGTAAAAATTGATTCATAGAAGCTTCAGATCCAAGTGCTGGATTTAAGCGCATTGCCGATTTTTAATATACTCATAAACATTATAACATTATTGTAAATGCAAACTTAACCTAGAATTAAATTAAAAACTTTAGGACTATCATCCTAACACTCTTGTGCCCTTAACCACTTTTAAAATACAATGCAAAATTTTACCGGTATCTACGTTCATAAACTTTCACGATGTTCCAGCACTTGACCACTCACTCAATTAGTGGCCAAATCAGAGAAGAAAAATAAAATAGTTTTCAAATTTTAATCGTTGCATGCATTTTTTTAGAAGCTATCAACAGATTTTTAACCAGCACATAAAGCTATTCCAAATAAAAGAAAATGAAACATCTTGATACCTCCACAGAGTGCGTCGATCCTTCTACGATGATCAACCATGATTATCAACAATGAAATTGGAATGCATTTACTTGTAAACATGACAATTAGCGGAACTCTTATTCTCCCCCTTGACGATTCCATAAAGTAGAAGTTTTCCATTTCTTTATGAGAAAGAAACGTAGTAACTTTTTTAAGGCCACTTGCATGCACTTTATTTAGAAAAAAGTCGTTTTCTCGTAAGTATACATGATAGTGCAACTCATCTACAGTAAAATCACCCACTTTTGTTGATATCCAATCGGTCGAAATTCCGTTATGGTCATTGAAAAAAACTACTTTCTTAGTAACAAATGACCAGGAAATTAAAAAATATTTTGGGCTGAAGTATTGCACACTTCTTAAGAGTGGCAGCGGGTATATTTTCTGAAGTTTTCAAACTTGTTAATTCACCATTACACAAATAATTGCATATTTAAAAAAGGCTATTTTTGACGATTTTGTACTTTTGAAAACTGTGCTAAAGTTTTTGGGAAAGTTTCAGATCAAAATATTCAATAGTTTAGGAGTATTTGTGGTTTTAGTTAATGTCAGCGCTGGAGCTTTCGAGTGTACTACAGGACTCTGGGACTTGCCGCCGTGACACGTTCTCGCGCTTGTAAGTTTTTGCTCACAATAACGATAATAATTAAATTTCTTACGGGATAACAATTTTAAGAAAGTAAGTTGATAAAACACTCATGAATTTGATTAAATTTTTAATTTATTTTTGCGGTTTATTTAGATTTAACTGTAAGATATTTACTCTATTTTTCACACAATGTTTATACCTGTATTCGGTTTAACTTCGAAGCAACCTTGAACATTCGCTTTGTAAACAAACCTATGCACACGCGAAATTAAAACAGATCAGTTAGTCCTTCACTCTTTACTGGATATTGCACATCTGAGTGTAAAGATTATGTTGAATCTATTTGTATATGTTTTTCTAAATAAAAGTGGTTAATTTAAAAAATGGCAAAGTGGCAAAGTTTTCGACAATTACAATTATATTAAAATGGATAATATACCACGTACGAAAAACTTGCAAAAACAAGGTAAAGGTTTGAACAATTTTTCTATTTAAATTAAGAATTACTACTGTTATATCAACTCCCAATAAATAAAGTGTAAGAAAATGTCTACTTCGTTTATCTTGCATGGCAAAGCTTTCTGTGGAATTATTTTAATTGTAATTTTAATAGAAAAAATAATAAATTGGGTTTTTGAAATTTATAAAATTAATTGAATAAATAATTTTTATCACCAGAATTTCGTAGAATTAAATTATACACAGGGAAAAAAGTAATATACAAACCTAATAATTTTCTAGTTGTTTTTGCGTCAAAATTAAAAAAATTCAAATCAATCATATAAAAAAATTAAATATAGAATGTTAGTTTTATATTTATTTATATTTATTTATGTGAATACTTTGAGTCAATAATGAACAGCAAAGCGAGCGATGATTCTGTTCTGTCTTCTGATGAAGATTAAATTGCATAGCCTTTTCTTTTAATTAATTAAAAATTGAATAAAATTCATGAGTAATAATTTGATGTGTTTTTATTTCATGAGTGTTTTGTCAACTTATTATCATTAAATTGGTATTCACTAAGATATTCAATTAATATCGTACTCTAAGCAAAAACTCACTAGCGCGAGAACGTGTCACGGCGGCAAGCCGCAGAGTCCTGTAGTACACTCGAAAGCCCCAGCGCTGACAACTAAAATCATAACTACTCCTAAACTATTGAATATTTTAACCTGAAACTTTCTCAAAAACTTTAGCACAGTTTTCTCCGCATTTTTGTCCCGAGAAGTCTTTCCTTGCTCAAAATTCCCTGGATAAACGAAACGCTGGAAGTTACAAAAGGCCGATTCACACTGAGCACCGGAAAAAAATTAATAACAATTTTTCAAAAAATTTTTTTTTTAATTCCTCTTATTCTATCAATCGAAAGATATCCTAGAGTGCATTTTCTGATAATTGTATTAAAAAATTCCAAAATCTGTCGAACGGAGCGTGAGTTGAAGTGAAAAACGGATGAAACAGATTTTTTTCTTAAAGTCAGTTTTTCGGCTTTAATTTGTAAACTAAAGAAGCTACAACTTCTTATCTAGAGAAAAAAAGATGCGCAATAAAATTTCACATCCAGGTATATCCTTTAAAAATTAAAATAAAAAAATTTTGTGCCCTTATTTCATCCGGACACTCAATTTATACTTTTGTTGAAGTGAATGTCTTAAGTTATATGATTGCGGTAATGGAAGGAGCGCATTATTAAAGTGGCAGAACCTTACAAAAAGGTTACAATAATTCTATCATTTCTTGATCGCGTGTTAGTCAGTTTCAAAAGGCACTTACTTACGTTTTTTCTCTCCAAAATTTGTTCATACTTTTTTCACAAATACTGAAAATATTGCGTATGTATTTATTTCTTATGGTTCGTATAATGATTAAAAAACCAGCTTAACCTCTTTAACTTACTGTTTCTTCCAAAAGCTTTCTTAGTTGTACTTTTCCTTCAGTAAGAAGAGGATAACGTCGCGCTTGAGGACAACGGTATGAGATACAACGAGCCATGTAACACACTCAGTATTCCAATAAATACTCCAGTAATAATGATCCAATCCTGTTTGATCGTCCAATTATCCAAAGGAAATTAAAGTTTATCCAAAACTGTTGGTTGTTTGTTTATCTGAACTGGAATCAATCAGCCATGAAACACATATTATAGACTCCATCACATTCCGATTCAGTTCTCCTCGAGTGCCTCCCCTAACAGATGTTTCCACTCGCTCCAAACCCGCGTGGGATAAGGAAGGAGAGGAGGAGCACCACTCAAGGCAGACTCCGCTATGCCCCGGAATTATACTATTAATCCAGAGCACCCCCCCCCCCAAAAAAAAAAGCTCCCTAGCTCACCGCCCGCCTCAGCAGTAGGGTTGAAAATAATCTCATTGATATCTAGTTGTTCTTCTGAAGGCAAGTCCGGGTATCTCCGCCTTATGTATCGGAGAAACCCGAAACTGCCCGCAGCCAGCCGGGGACACTGATACAGAAGATGGTCCAGACTTATGACCTCAGCGCCGCACTCACAGCCCACCGGAAGGCTCCACCCCATCCGAGCAAAGTGATTCCCCGTACATATGTGCGAAGATCTTAATCTGGTAACAAGATTAAGGTACCGTCTCGGGAGATGGATACCCTGGAACCATGGTCTAGGTGTCTTTACGTTCATGTGCCCAAAATACTCCACCCTCGAGCCCCCCGTCCTACCATAAGGCCAGAAAAGGAGAGCCCAGTCCTGGAAGTCACGCTGGCAAACCAAACGGAGGTCACTAAAAGGGATTCCTCGCGGATTAATAACCGAAAGTCTTGAAGCCGTCCTGGCAATTCCGTCCTCTAACTCGTACCCTGTGATAGCCATGTGCGCAGGGATCCACATAATCCCGATAGAGACACCCGAACGTCCCGCTGAAGCAATCCGATCACCAATAAGTCGAGCAAGTGGGTGACCCGAATGGTCAAACAGCCTCTCCCTCATATGAGTGAGGGCAGACTGGCAGTCTGTAAAGATAACATAATCCAACCCCCCCCCCCCCTCCTCAATGGCATGTTTTACAGCGTGGAAAATACCATACAGCTCAGTCGTCAGTGAAGATGCAAAGTCCTTCAGCCGGACCCCAAATCTCAGTCCTGACGACGAAACAAAGATGCCACAGCCTGCCAACCCCAGCCCCGGGTTTACCGACCCGTTCGAGTAAATCCTGAGTGCGCCCGGAAAGTGTGAACCCAAAAATTCTCCAAACAGGGGCCGTGCAGAGCACGGGTCCTAAATGCCTCCCCCGTCTCCAGATCAAGGTTAACCTCCGTCGACAAGTCCGCCCAATCCCCGTCAAAGTAGGAGGGTCTCCACGAAGTATCATCGAGGAGGTGAAAGCGCCCATCGAATTGAAGGAATCAACAACACCACAGCACTCAGGGCGCACCCTAAACCTCCTCTCTTTAGCCAACTCTGCAAGCCATTCCAGTTAGTCAATAAAAGGGTTTCCGTTCCAGCTGAAATTCCTCAAGATGAAACTGTTTGCAAGAAAGGATCTTCTCAACGAAAGGGGAACCTCTACTGCCTCAGCAAACAGAATAGAAATGGATGTAGAGCTCATGCAGCCTAGGGCAACACGATGAGAGGCATACTGCACTTGGTCCAGCCTCTCGAGCGATTTCCTGCTCGCACGAAAAAAGAGAGGAGCCCCCCACTCTAAGCACGCCTTGGCAAGTCCCCTATGTACGGTAAGAAGCAGGGAGGGTGAGACGCCCCATGTCACTTTGGCGATGACCTTCAGGATGTTAGTCGCCTTGGACCCCTTTGTCGCAATGCTCACAATGTGAGGTAACCAAGTCATGCGTCTATCAAGCAAGATTCCCAGGTATTTTAGAGTAGCCTGACAAGGAATAACTAACTCTCCGAGAGTCAAGGAAATCCCCCCACCCAAGTCGACTTTAGCTCTTGAGAAAAGACAAAGCTGACACTTGGGTATCGAAATCGACAGCCCCAACGTTCCCAACCAAGGAGAAAGCGAATCAAGAGCGCGCATTAACAAGTCCTGAGCCTCTTGTATGCTATACACGGTGACATACAACAGAACGTCATCCGCGTACATGGCAACCTCAACCCCATCCGACAGGAAATCTCGCAAGAGTCTCATTGCGAGCCCAAAGAAAAGCGAGGAGAGGACGCCCCCTGAGGGACCCCAACCCCACATATCCTTGGGTCGCTGTGGTCCGACGAAAAGTATAATTTCCTCTTGCAAATCAAGAAGGAAACGACATTAAGAATCCTGGCGGGAACATTAAGTTCCCTTAACCCCTCCATGAGGGCACCAGGGAGGACGGAATTAAACGCGCCCTTAATGTCCAGAGCCAGGGCAAGGGTTGTCCTGCCCTGCCCGAGTCCCGTCATAATGTCTGCCATCACCGATCTCACACAGTCCATTGATGACCTCCTTCTTCTGAATCCATACTGGAATTCCGGGAGCCAGCTGTTATTCTCCGCAAGATATTCCAGACGCTTCTGCACCAGTCTTTCGAACAGTTTACAAAAGGTAGATGCTAAGAAGATTGGTCGGAAGCCTTTACCCCCCGCTTTTGGGATAAAATTAACCAGGGTGTCACGTCAGCCTTTTGGGAAAGAGGACTTCCTGTACATGGCATTGAACAGGTCTTGAACAAATTTCAAGACCTTCTCAGAGAGCCCCCTGATAACCTCATAGGTTATCCCGTCAAGACATGAACTCACATCATGAAAAGTCCTTATTCATGGGATCAGACTCATCCACATTCCTAACCGGATCTGACTTTATGGCAGGGATGTCCGGGCGTACCAAATCCTCCTTTAACTCCCTGATCACTGGAGATACTTCACGTCGCGAATAAATCGTTTAACCTCTTTATCCACGACTTTTTATTCCGCCTTTAGCACCCTCCTCTGGTCGGCCAAAAATCTTTTCCGCGCAGCACTCCTCCTGCCGTGAGCCATCTCGCACTCCTCATTCCACCACAGGGGCTGTCTCTTCCGATCAGACCCCCTGGAAATGGCATGAAAAGCGCCGTTGGCCTCTAGAGATTCGAAAATCAAGTTTATGAACCGCTCATAGACAGCGCTCGGATTCTCACCCTCCTTCAAGGCCTCAGACAGAGCCGGTACCAACTTTCCATCTGTCTATTGAACAGAGACCAGTCCAAAGACTGAACATTCAAACGATTGGAGGCGGGTTTCGCAAGAAGAGGAGTCGCATCAAACCTGAAAAAGACCGGAACATGGTCAGAAGAGTATGAATTGCATCCCACCCTGCACGCGGCAATCGAGATCAATCCAGGCTCGCAGAAGACAAGATCAAAGTTGTTCGAAAAGGAACCGTATGATGACAG
Organism: Andricus grossulariae; assembly: GCA_011634705.1. Classification (NCBI taxonomy): domain Eukaryota; kingdom Metazoa; phylum Arthropoda; class Insecta; order Hymenoptera; family Cynipidae; genus Andricus; species Andricus grossulariae. Next base: position 221,747,344 of record JAABKJ010007545.1, read on the forward strand.
AAAGGTAGGCTCCGAGTGGTTTCGGGTAACCAAACCAGAGTCGTAGATCGCCGCACACAGCTGCCTTCCCGAGTAGTTAGGATTGGGAGAGCCCCACATAGGGGAGTGGGCAATTAAGTCCCCGCATAGTAAAGTCCTGCCATTCTCACCTATTTTTCCAATCAAAGACAGTCGGGCATCATATCATATCATATAGAATCTGTGTGTACCCTTTCAATAGAGAGATCGTTTTTGACCAGTATGAGAACATTCCCGCCCCCCCATGCGCCCATCCCGTCGGTCCAACCTGTACGTAAGATACCCCGGAATCTCAAAACTAAGATCCTCAGTGAGCCAGGTCTCCGTGATGCACAAGAGATCCAGGTCATTCTGGGGGTGGAGGGATTGAATTTCTCCCCTCTTACCTGAAACACTATTAGCATTCGAATTGGCCAATTATATGGCCTTATTTCTACCGCTCATATCGCTTCCATAACGCGAAAAACAAAAAAGTAAATTGCAAACTAGATGTGCTAGCTATAATAGAAAAGAAAAAGATGTAGAATACTCCTCTACAATATGGTACAGACTAAGATTACTTTTTGACAACGCTCCTAAAAGAAAGTTTAGGGCGGGTATCGAGCAATGCTTAAGAATAGGATTCCTAAAAAAAAAGTTCTCGAAAAATTCAAGAAAAATATGATTCCTTACAACCTAACTAGAATTATAGTTTCAACGATACCTGATAACTACACTCTATAGATCTTAAAACAGGGAGATGAAATAGAATCCGAAAAGTTCGTAAAATATTTCCTTATGAAGTACCTAAGATTAGTATCAACTCTTGTATCCCCTAAAAGTACAATAAGATACAATTTTAGAATAAGAACTAACTAAATAAACAAAAGTTCTAAAGGAGCTAATCAATTTATAATCTGACAGAGCCCTTCTTCATGAGAGACATTGTTGTTAGACTATGTGATGATACGGAACTAGCATTTTCTGCCAATTATTTTCAGTGCTGGTAATTCACTGCAAAATTAATTAATAATTAATAATTAATAATAATAATAATAATAATAATAATTAATAATTAATTAATAATTCACTGTAAAATTTACTGCAAACTTAAACTAAACGAATAAAATGTCACTAGAAAGTACCCCAGAAGCTCCGGGAAGGGAAGACAAGGTTTGTTACCGGAAGTTCCTATGCCAGTTTTACCCTCGTGCTTGACACGGTCGTGATATAGAAATAGAAAGACCGTCCTCCAACGAAAACTTCGCGGCTCTAATACACTATTACACTTTTTTCACCAGGGTCGGTTTATTTATGATAATGCGAATCAGATGAGCAGCCGATATAGTCTGCTACAGCTGTTCGTTAATCAATCAGATCACAATACGTCAGTGGCATTATAGTTCTAGGAATACTGAGTACCCTGAGTAAACATTTCAAAGACTATGATAAGAAATATTGCCTTTGGGCTCGTTCAGAGACTCCAAAATCGCTTTTACGGTAGAGATGTGATAGAAAATAATGTATAATAACATAAGAGAGTAATTGCGCCAATTTTTGAATAATGTATATATCTCTATTTGAATGTCGATGAAGAAACACGTCATCCTATTGAAAAATATGTAGCTTAAGTAATATTATTATGTAAAGAAAAAAATTTAAACAAATTTAAAAATAAATAAGTAGAATAAGTGCAATTGAAGGGATGAAGTATGATTTAAAAAAATTGTCCAGTTCCGAAAAATAGAATGTGGAAGTTTACAATCTCAACGTGCATGGAACGTGCAATATTCAGTTAAAACAAAAAATAAAAACGTGCTGCCGAGATATTTAGTTGCTAAATTGGGAGAAAATGAGTTTGATTAGAAAAAGTTAACCAATCCCGAGTAAACCATTCATGAATTTGGAGGTTCAAATTTCATGGGTTTTGAAAACCGTCTTAGATAGCGACTAAAAATATATTTTTCAGTTTAAAAAAATAATAGAAATTTGTTCCCGAAATATGAGGAGGCTAACTAAGAAAAAACAAGTTTTCATAAAAAAAAATTATTCCATGTTTTTTGCATTAATTGTTTTTAATGAATTTTTTTTACATCGTTTCTCGTCGCAAGGTAAAAAATTAAGTAAAAAGAACCGTATAAAAGTGTCTTTTTGTAGAAAATTACGATTTAAGATTTTAGATTGGAATTGTATTCGTGCTTTGGTGCTGGAAAAAGTGGCAGATAGTTTTATTTGAGAGTTTTTTTTTTTGAAAAAATAAGTATTTTATTATTTTCATGTATTTAAAAACTTCTATGAAGAGGAATATTGCCAGAAAAAGGTTTTAATTAAAAAACGTAAGAGGTTAGGCAATTTGAAAGAAAAATGAAGAAGGTATATTAAAAATGGGATTTCGAATAAATTCGTTTAACACAAGATGTATTTGATTTTTGAAGTAGTTTGTATGCAACAAGCCCATTTTCGGCAATGATGTTGATTATCTAGTTCTGTACTGCAACCCTTCAATTATAGATAGAAATTAATTTATTGAAAAAAGGGGAACAGTTGACTAATTATAAACAATTAATTTATAAATATTTTCCAAAAATTTGCGGAATGTCACAGCATGTTGCAGAATGTCTAAATATTTCATGGAATTCAACGAGACTTCAAGTGATTTCATATGATTTCAATGATTTTAACCCTTGTGTAACCGTTGTGCCTGTGGCCAACAACGTGCACAGTTGTGCTACCGGCCCTCGACGTGCACAGTTAGACTCGTTGACAGTTGTACCCTAGAAAGTTGAGACGTTCACAGCTGGGAGTTTACCATCTGTGCACGTGCACAATTGGGAATCTCCCATCTGTTCACGTGAACCGTCGGTATATGGTCTATGCATGTGAACCGCTCCTTCCAACACTGGCAGGAAAGTTGTTGGATGATGCTACATTTTTCGAAAGCAACCTATTCGCAAAGGAAGGAAGACCAGGAAGAGCTGCGTTAAATGCGAAAAGTCAGTCTGCGATGAGCATACTCTCAAAGTTACTAAACGTGTAGAATGCAGTAATTAAATTCATTTTTTCCATTGAATCGCTGAAATGTAATTATGACAATCAATTTATTTCGTAGTTTTTCGTATTATTGTATCAAAATTGAAAATTCGATATTTTTTTTGTAATAGTAAAATTGAGAAATGTAATTATTATTATAATATTCATTGTGGGTGATAAAAAAAAGATATATTTTTCAAAAGCATATTTCAGTAGAAAATCGGTCAGATCGTGGGGATCCGGGGGGTTTTTAGCGAATTTTTTGTAGGAAAAAAATTATTCAATAAAATGTACGTCGATGGGCAGCCGGGTACCCGGTTGGCTACACAAGAGTTAAGATATTTTAAATCTATACATGAATTAAGAAGAATTTAAAAAGATTAGAAGGGAATTAAAAGGTCTTAGGATATTTTTAAAAATTCGAAGGGATTCCATAGAATTCTAAAGATTTCAATCGATTTGGTGAGAATTCAACGGATTTTACATTATTATTATTATATTATTAAGCTGTTTCCCTTTCGGGGTAGGCGTGAATTGCTCGGTTGGAAAGTAGTGATGTGTGGATGGGTATATCGGTATAGGGTAGATAGGTATATAGGTTTAGGGTATAGATATTTTAGATTGATCTAGAATTCTCGTGTTACTTATTTAAATAACACGTTCATTCCGCAACACTGCTCCGACCCAGGCTGCTGATCAATCTCTCTAGCGATCACCCCACGTAGAGAGTCTCACAAAATTGTTATGTGTGGTTCTCCACTTGGGCCCATTATGATCAATTTAAATTTAAAATTTTCCGTTTTTTCGGGTTTCAATCCTCAAAAGATTGAAACCCGAAAAAGCTTCAAATTTTTAACTTAGTTACTTTTTTGATCCGCGGTTACTAAAAAGTTACTTATTTTATGAAAAGGTTACTTTCGGTTACATTTTTTGTCCAAAATAATTAAATGAATTAATTCATCAATCGTATTTTTTAAAACTTGTGAAAAATGTAAAAATTCCAAATTTTCCAGTATTGGTTGAAATTCGGTTAAATGTTGTACAGTTTTTGTTAAAAGTCTATTTTTGTTGTTGAAGATTCATTATTTTAGATGAAAATTCGTCTTTTTTGGAAGAAAATTAATCTTCTTCATTGAAAATCACCCTTTTATTTGAAAATACATAATTTTATTTGAAAATTCATCTTTTCCGGTTGAAAATTTCCCTGTTTTCGTAGAAAAATCAACTGTTTGGTTGAAAGATAATTTTTTTGTCAAAAATCCATTTTTATTGGTTGAAAATTCAACTGTTTTGTAAAAAATTGGTCTTTTTGGTTTAAAAAATCAACAATTTGATTCTTGAAGATACATTTTTTTGTTGAAGATTCATAATTTTAGTGGAATCCTAATCTTTTTTGGTAAAAAATCTTTCCTTTTGGTTACTTTTTTGCCCCATTATTGTTACTTTTCGGTTACTTTTTTGTGAGACTACTTTTTGAAGCTGAAGCGGTTCCGAGCCCTGTTCTTGTATCATTGGAATTAAAAGTTTTTGTTTTGATTAACGTAACCTCAAAATTAAATTATGTATTATAATTATCATAATAATTATAATATCATTTTATAATATCATTAAATTTAATCATTAGATTACTGTATATGTATAATATATTTGATAATTGTACTCACTCAATATCAGCAGTATAAATCGTCTCATTAATAAACTTATTAACTATAATTGATCGCGCTAGATTACTAATGAATTAGTAAAGCGAAGTTACTAAATAATAGTGAACCATGTTTACTAATTGAAATTAGTAAAACTTATACTAATTTATTAGTAAAATACTTACTATTTCGACAGTAAAGCCTCAAAATATTACTATTTTGTTAGTGAACCACATATTCACTAATTTAACTAGTGAAATTTTCACTAATTCAGATTTAGAGAGAGGGAAAATGAAAAATTATAGACTTGAAAATATCAGGGTATTTTTAAAATGAAGTTTTGCGGCCATGCTGTATATGTTTTTTGAGATTTTTTTTTGTAAGGGTTACATACTTATAAGTTTTGAACAGTTTATAACACCTCGATAATGTATTACACCTCACGCATGATAAGTAGTTAAGCAAAGTGCAGTAACCGCACGCGTAAAAGACGAAGAAAAATACGTCATGAAGGTACCGGATAAGGCAAAGTCTTTTTATGTGTACGAACTCCTTGAAGCTTTTTTGCGATTCCCGACCGAGTTACACTGTTGCAGAACGGAAATGCAAGATGCAGCAGCAATAAGAAAAAGGCAGGTGTGTGCCCATGAATCGCGTAACTATATTCCTGCAGTAAAATTTGTGTAGTTGCTTACTGATGATTGACGTACACATCCGCCGTATGCATTATACAGGATAATCCACAAACATTAAGATGTAGATAATTTCTCAAAAAAGAGAAAAGAAAAAATTTTGCTGTCATCCTTTCCATATGAATACAACATTTTTATTTCAAGGATAAATACAAGTGTCCATACAATGCGTAATACGACGTTTCGACACGGCTATATGTCTTACATGGCTAAAATAAAAAAAAATTATATGCTAAACTTAAATAGCAAGTACAAAAGAGAAAAGTTTAAAACAATTCTACAAAATTGAAAAACAATCGGAGTTTAAACGCCAGTAAAAAATAATTAAAACTAGAGCCAAATACAATATTATGTTTTTAATACTAAAATATGGAAAAAATTGCCTGCTCCGTCGTATAAACATTTGATAATATAAGATTACTGAGACGTATAACGTCATTATTTGAGTGGCATATCAATTGCGTCAAAATATAATTAATTTAATTTCCTGCGTAAAAATGGAGGTTAAACCAACATAATAATCTAACAGCTGATTGATGAAATAGAAGCTATGCTTAGGACATAGAATACGTAGACAGTAAATAGAAAAATACAATGCAGAACAAATTCAACTCAAACTCGACAGTCGGAAAACCAGCTGGACTGAGGAAGATGGGTTTATGCAGTTTTCCTCTCCTCTGGCCAAACGTCCACATTGTTAGAAGTACTTTCATGAAATTTAATGAAAATGTTAGTGAAGCTTTTTACACTACGGTTAGTGAAAAAATCTTTGAAATTTCATGCAACACTGAAATTTAAATAGCCTTATTGAAATTTCGATGTAAGTTTTGAAACTATTTTAAGAGATATAGTGCATTGCATTTTTTGTAAATGTTCATGAATATCCTATGGATATTGGATGTAAATAGTGAAACTTTTTTAAGAACAGTTCTCTGAAATCAAAATACTTCCTTCGAAATGACAAAGTAAAACCAATTTTGTATATGTAATTGCAAAAAATGTATTGATCGATAGAAAAATATCACATACAAAGCTTCTAAATTAAATTTAATGAATTATTTTTTAATTTTTTTCATATTTTCATTTAGATTGATTAAATTTAATAAAAAATGTTTCTTCATTTTCAATGCATGTTTATAAAATTTACGTAAACCACAGTGAAATTTATCCAGCCACCAATAATATTTTATGTACAAGCAATTGAAACAGGTTTCAGAGTCAATTTTATGAAATTTCAATAACTTTTGTGCGACTTCTTTTTGTTTTCCAACTTAAAAAAGTCACTCGCCGGGCAGAAATTTCAGTCGAATGAGGAGGTTATCGCCGCCACAGAGGCCTATTTTGCAGACCTCCAGAAAACGTATTTTTCAGACGGGTTTTGGGTTTTTTAAGCAAAGCCTTACTTTCAAACATTTGGGTCTTTTTTCCTATTGCTTCAAACAAAATTTCGCTACGAACGTTTTCAATAGATTTTTTCACAAAATTTTTGGTGGTGATAACGATTTTTAAAAAAAGTCAAAATTTGACCCTATTTTTTGAAAATCAAAAATAAATTTCACTTTTTTCAAATTTCGATACTTTTTTCCTTCAAAATAGTTTTAAAAGAAAGCTGAGATTTTTTCTTATAAGACCCCCAATTTTTAGAATGGCAAATTAATTCGTCTTTGAGTAATAGAACGATACGTAAACAAGATGCCATTATAGGGCGGGTGGCGCGCGACCTCCCTTAGTGCGCTCACGCCGAGGATCTTTATGCTACGCTTTAGTGCCAGTTTTTTAAGTTATTATATTATATTATTATTTATTATTATTAGTTATTATATTATTTCAAGCAATAATATATGGTAATATTATGTGTCTTTCTGTTCGATTTTTTGGCTATAGTTTCAACAGTAGTTTTCTTTGCAGACCTCTTTTGCGGTTTCTGTTTTATGCCATTAGAGAAGTCGTCGTATTTCTCAGAGGACGAAAACATTTTGAGTTGAAGGCTTTGCACCTTCAGTGGGAATGAAAGTGTAGTACTGTAATATACCTGGTATCTTAACAGCTTTGTCGAATCTGGCTTTTGAACGTACTGCTTGTCTCTTTATATTCGCTCCTATATCATCACATGAACCCTTACCATAACATGTACCGTGGTAGTGCCATTCTACTTGGATACCAAAATCTTCTTCATGGGCTTGGCGATCAGCAAAGCTACTCTTATTTTTAATATGTTGCCCTGCACCGTCAGTCAAATAGTGGATTTTCTGTAACCTGAAATGACTTTTCAAGTAATCTACTATTATCTTCTGATACTCGTGAACAGAAACCGTGTCATGAGCTAAGTTATCAGATATGATTGCTATACTTACATGCTTGAGCTGTACATCTTTTTTATAATAAATCCCCCAGAGAATATTGTAGCTTGGTCCTTATTCCAGTGGAATGATGCAGCTGCATTCTGAATTATGTCGGTCTGTAACCAAATTTCAAATCTCACTTCATTAATACAATGTTCATCAGAAGCTTTTGTGATGTTATCTTTCAAGTTTGCAGTACCTGGACAGTTTTCACACACTCCTAAATGACAGGAACTTGAAGAGTTAGGACATACAATAGCATCCAGAGTGTTGTGCTAATTTGTGAGCAACATGTCAGTATCCTCGGTTAAATATTGAATATTTATTTTATTCAACATCAACTTTATATTCTCGTTATGCACGCAAACGCACACATTATGAGTGCCACTGCTTCCTGCTAGAACACAACGACAAGTTCTGAGTTTTGTGAATTTCGAAATACTGATCTTCAGGCCTGTTCTGATGTAATTTGAGCATATAACTCGTTGACATTACACAGTAGTAACCTTTTCTGAATATGTGAACGAGTTTCATCATCATTCTTGATCGATACAAAGTCTTTCATTACTGGCATCATTCAACTTATGTCACCGCGTTCATAAAAGTTTTTCACTTGAGTTTTAGTTTCAGGAGTAAATGCTCTTTTTCTTTTTGGATTCGGAAGCAAAAGAATTCCATGCTCTGGAATTAATTTTTTGACATTTCTTGCTTTTCGCTCTGATGTATTGAACACCTGCATCAGTTTTCTTCGTCCCGAGATTTTGGCGCAAGCGAAAGAAATTGAAATTGTTCTTGAAGATCTTTAGACGCATTGAATTTTTCGATGATTTGACCAAGTACTTCAACACCAGCTTTATGATTTGTTTTCACACTGCAGTTTGGTGTCTAAGACATCCAAATCGTTTTCGCTGTTATATAGCTGATCTTCATCTTCGTCAGAAATCATTTCATGATCATCAGTATCTACCTTATCTCTACTAGCAGGCTCTGCAATATCACCAGAGTTCAAGGATGATATTCGCGCTGAGTTGATGAGTTGTTATCTACATGAACTGCAAATTTGAGCTCCTTCTGGTAGTGCAGGGAACTTTAAAGGCAAGTCGTGGGCAACACCACGGTGTTTACGAATAGTTGCTGGCACTAAAGCTATGCACAAAGATCCTCGGCGTGAGCGCACTAGGGGAGATCGCGCGCCACCCGCTCGATCATGGCATCTTGTTTACATATCGTTCTATAACTCAAAGACGAATTAATTTGCAACTCTGAAAATTTGGGGTCTTATAAGAAAAAATCTCACCTTTCTTTTAAAACTATTTTAAATGAAAAAAGTGTCGAAATTTGAAAAAAGTGAAATTTATTTTTGATTTTCAAAAAATAGGGTCAAATTTTGACTTTTTCTAAAAATCGTTATGACCAACAAAAAGTTTATGATAAAATTTATTAAAAACGTTTGTAGCGAAATTTCGTTTAAAGCAATAGAAAAAGTCACAAATGTTTGAAAGTAAGGCTTTGCTTAAAAAACGCAAGAATTGCTCTTCATTTTCAAGGTGGGTACACTTAAGAAATTATGCCCCATATAAGCTACACATGGGTGGGAAAGAGGAGGGGTGACTGTCGAGTGTTGGCAGAGTAACAAGTGAGCGTCAGTAAAAATTGACTCCGGCCCGGGGAATTGAACCCTTGACGCTGGCTCGAACTCAGATGCGCTACCACTGTGCTAATCGCGGATTTGGTGATGAGTTACATAGAGTCATCCGATCACCTACTGCGCATTTTTAAAGCTGATATCCCGTGCGTTCTCTATATTTTTATTGCGTAATACAGTCTCCCAGTCCTCTCTAAGATAATGTAAATAGCTTCACAGCTTATCATGATATATCATTTGATTTTCTAGTTTCTGCAAATTCATTATTTTAACTCGCATCTGTTTTGATTTCCTGATTTTTCTTCTACTCCATCCTTAACCTTGTTTATTTTTAAATGTATGAGATAATGATCCGTTCCACATTTTAAACCTTTCATAACAAACTCAATCATACTGTGTATTTCACCCCTGCACCAATTATGCATGTGAATAATTTTATGCTTGAACCAAGCATTTGAAATAAACAAGCCTTTTTTCAAGCTCGAGATAATTAATTCCTCCGCACTATCATTTCTTTATGGATCGCCGAAATCACCAAGAACCCTGTCAGTACTTTCGCGTTGCACACCATCGCAGCCATTCATATATCCGAACAGAATGATTCTTTCCCTAGGATAGCAAATATCTTGAATATCATTTAACGAGTCCCAGAAAATATATGTTACTTCACTACTTTCTCCATGAAGTAGAACTTAACATGCTATAATAATTAGCCTTCTGATTGTATAGTAATCTGTTAATGTCCACTATCTCTTAAACTGCTTGCACTGTGGAGCACCCTTTCCTCAATCCATATTGGCTTGCGAATAGTTCTCCGGATGTCTGGATGATTAGGAACAGTCGAGAATTAAGCACCTTTTCACAATGCTTTCCAGCTGTTTTCAGCATACACACAGTATGTTGACGGGTGGTTCGGATCAGGACCCCAAGTGCGTGGCATTTGTAAACATTTGAAAGTCACGGAAAATTACATTGAAATCTCCTCCTTGAAATGAGCCCAAGAAACTGTAAAAATGTTTACTGGTTCTCGAAATAAAATAAAAATGTAGAGGCGTGCGCAAGACCAAAATCGCTACCGTGCATTACCAAAGTCGATGCACATAAAATTATTTCTTTCTCAATTGACGTTGGTAACTGCTTGGTAACCGCAAAACAAACCAAAACAAATGTTAACAAATGCCACGCACTTTGTGAACCTTACACACACGCGGGGTTTTGTTGTGTATACGGCGACTGAAGCGCCGCCGAGAGACGAACGGGGAAACACTCTGTTTCAAGCAAATACGCATCAAAAATTGTCTTATCTTCGCAAACTTTGTTAAAATACCGAAAATGGCAAAAATCTAAAAAATTGCATTTTCCTCATTATTTTCATTTCAATACTTTTTCCTGATCCGGGTAAACTGTAATAGTTATATACTATGATGATATAAGTGCCAATACAATATCGACCATGTCAAAAATTATCTTACGTTTGGTACATTAGCTTGAGTCTGCAAATATAAGATAATTTTTGTTGAGGTCTATACTGCAGAGGCGCTTACATTAGCATACTATTGATTTTTTACCGATCACCCATATTAAAAATAAGATTATTAAAGGTGGGAAGTCGTTATTTATGGAAATTCAAATTATCTCAAAATTGTCTCTAATTTATTGTAACTTATCAGATCGAGTGGATGCAATCTATAAAATAATCTTTTAATGCGATCAGTTAAAGATCACTTAATTAAAGAGATGTTAAAGACGTTGTTCTTATTAAAGATACTTCGACGACTGGGACCCCATCGAAACTTTCGTTTCATTTCATTACTGTCTGTTGAACAAAATCATTTCTATCCATTCAATAATGTAATTTCAGATATTATATAAGTTCGGCCAAATCTAGAGATAGCAAATAAAGGTTTATTACAAAATATTTCTTCTCTCGATAACGAATTAGAAGGAAAGTTTCGGTCGGGTCCTTGCTTGACGATCAGATTTTTTTTAGCCCACAATGTTGGCTCGTAGAGCTCATAGCTGACAGATCTACTTTAACTTCGCTTTATAAGTATTTGAAACGTCTGAAATCATGCATGTGTTATAAAAAATAGATTGGCTTGAAAATAACGAGGAAAATGTTCATGATACTTACCATTTTCGATATTTCAACATGAGTGCACGAACATAAGATCATTTTTATGAGGTCTATACTGCATAGAAACTTATATCATCATAATATACAACTTCTACCATACACCCGGATCAGAAGAAAATGTTATTGGTCTGAAAATAATGAGAAAATTGTGGTATCGTTTCCGTGTAACCGGATCATCTAAATGTTGACGTGTTTCCAGCGTTCATCACTATTAATTTCAATGTGGCTGCTATCTCATTAATATGTGAATGGGTTTCCGTCGTTTTGGACAAGATCATTTGAAAAAAAAAAACGTTACAGATTTTAAATTATGTTCGTTGTTTATCTTTGCAGTATACTGGGAAGAATAATAAGGGTAACTGATGATGTCATAGATTATCGTAAATGGATCAAGGAAACATTCCCAGTGTCAGCGAATGAAATGGACTCTCTTTCCAGTTCTACTGGTTCAGATGCATCAACCCTCTCAGCTCCTGCTAGTGATACGGTAATACAAAAATTCTTGATACCAATTTTATTGTAGCAGACAAAGTTAAAAGTGCTAAGCTTAATATTCTAAAATTTTCAATAATTATAACTAAATGAATGAAGTATACTAAATTATTACCATTTTTTAAAAATTCGATGCTCATTATAGTATTTTAACAAGTATTTAAAATTTAGACATACTATTATAAAAATGGAAAAAATTCGTTCTTATACTACAACTGTTTTTTTTCAATAGTGTTATTTGTTTATGACATAAATGAAAATATGTATTTCCTATGATTTTTTCACGATTTATGTACTATTTTTATTTATAATACCAAGGAAAGCCAAAAGGTTCTTAGTTCATCACCATTTCCATCAGATTACTACATGCACATGTAGCGCCATCTATTTTTTAACACAATGGGTTTTGAACTGATCCATCTACTTACACATAACAAAATATTTGATTTAATCGGTTGTAAATTGTTCTTCTATAAAGGTTTTTTGTCTCTCCTGTAATATTAGGTTCATTGGATTTTGCTCAAATTTGCATTCCCCGCTTCAATTATGAAAAGCTAAGTGTTTCCTCCAACAATCGTCGACTGAGCTTATTTGTATGATCAAAACACGAAACTAATGTAAAACGGGTGGGCCATAATTTCAATAAGTAAAAAAAATGTTGCGGTCTGTAATGACCCGATTGACAATATATATGTCATAGACATATAAAAGAAGCAGGGGTTTTGCTAAACCCCTAGGGAATTAGCTAACGCAAATGCTGGAGTTTAAGAAAGTATTTCATTCAGTTATTACCTATTCTCTAAATTCCTAGTTTATTCAAGAATTTCGAACACTTTGAGGTCATTTCTCTATATTGTTAAATCTCTGTGAAGCCGGGCTAAAATAGATAATGCAACACTAAAAAGTTTAAAATTCCTAACCATCAAGCACCAGATTGTTGACAAGATACTTTCAACACAAGACAAGACTTTTTGAAAGAAAAAATCACGAGTTGGATTATCTACGAAGGGCAGTCTTTTCATCCACTTCTAAATCTACCATTAAGCCACACGAAGAACTCCTCCGCTGTCGGACCAGCTGGCATTAAGACCTTCTGTTAGAAGAAGTTTTCTTCTACATATCAGCGCGCAATCCGAATATTCACTTAGTATTTGAAAGCAGAATACGTATTTGTGATACCAGTGTGAAAATAGACGATTGCTTACGAGTGTGAATTCCTCAACATTAGTACGAAAACGTACAATAAGTGTGAAGAGCTGAAATCGAATGCTGAAATCACACGAGCCAGCAGTTACCTCTGCAAATAGTTAATTTCATATTGTTTAGTGGAATGTTGAACTGTATTCCTTCCAAAGAAAGGCAACGTGTCCAACCCAAAAAGTTACATGAAGATCCGTTGTCTGAACACGTTGTCTAAGGTTTTCATAGCCATCCTAAATGATAGGATTATTCAGTCAATTGAACCTGTATGTTAAGAGATGTATGAATATCGTGTCTTGAAGAAAGGCGTAACAGGTTGTCGGTATCATTTGCTAATTGTAAGGTGTGTCTAAAAAAAAACGCTGCATTGTATACACGCAACTTGACAATGGCGTGCATTGACCTCTGGGAAGTATTCGACGCATCTTCCCATTAACTGACAGTTTCACGACTCAACCATACCTGCCTCTCATTCTTTTCCTTATTCTCTCTTCGTCCTTTTAAATACATCTGGGTACCAACATGTTTCCAGGTCAAGTTACATCTCACCAGGGAAAATTTCCCGGGATACTATGGCTAGCCAAGATTGGTCTAGAGCTTAATATTGATCATATAAAAATAGTGCTTAAATTAATAATTTTTAAGAGGTCAAGCTTTACATTGTATGTTGTGCATTTGTATTGATCTTCAATACTACGCTTTATACTTTTCCTAAGGATTCTTGTTTTGATTTGAATACTTACTCCAAAAATACTTAGATACTACTTTTTTTCTTATAAAATTTAATATAACTAGCCCGTGAAATTCATTATGAAAAATTTGGAAGAAGGAATTTTTGTTATTAAAATGAATGAGTAGCTTCGGAATCAAATTCCAAAGCCTAATAACTTTAAATTCAAATCTATGCCCAAATTTCGGCACTGAGGCACGTCAAAAAGTCTTTTTCGCAATGTCATGACGTACACGACATTGATTTTGAAATAGAGTAGAGAGCATTCATGGAAAATCCAGGACTTCAGGGCTAAGATGTGATTTCGCTCAGATACCAATGAAAGTGAAGCGTTAGAGGACCTTTTGCCCCCAATACTGCCATCGTAAAAACCATATGTTTTCAGAATTTTATCGGAATCTAGTATTTCGTTTGAAATACTTTTTTTCTCCCAATTTATGAAACAAATTGTTGCGAGAACACAAAAATAAATCACTTTTTTAGAAAAATTATTTTCTTTATAAAATGTAATTATGATTCTTTTGATTTGTAGACAAATTACTGTAGGAGCGATATTTACGAAGGTATTTCCCCAAAACAAACATTTTTTTACCTTTTTCAAGGTACCTCCGAGTTTTTAGTCATGCCTCTGAAATTATGAAACGAAAAATTTAGACCCATATAAAGTTGATTTCGGATAATGGCCGAGCTAGAGAAACGTTTCGGTGGCCCGGTATACCGGGTGGTTTTTAAGGGTTTAATTCGTTGACACAAATTTTCACAAATTAAGACGCAAAATTTAAGTCCGTATTTTGGATAATGGCCGGGCTATCAAAAATTTGCGCCGGGCCGGTCAGGGCATTTTTCGCAAAGGGAGTGATTTGTAGGAGTTGAAGTTGGTTTCACAATTTTTCTAAAATTAAGTCAAAATTTTAAGCCTATATAAAATTTAATTTGGATGATGGCCGGTCTAGCGAAACTTTTCGCTGGCCCGCTCAAGGTGTTTGCCACATAGGGGTGATTTTTAAGGGTTTAAGTCGGTTGCACAAATTAAAAGGAAAACGTTGACTATATATAAAGTTTATTTTGAATCATGGCCGGGTTAGCGATGTTGCGCTAGCCTCATCAGTTTTTGCCGCGGAGGGGGTGATTTTTAAGGGTTTTCAGTTTAGTTGCAGAAACTAAGACGAAAAATGTAAGCCCATATGAAGTTGATTTTGAATACTGGCCGGAGCAGCGAAATTTTTTACGGTCTCAACCTGTGTTTTTTTTTTAATTAGGTATTTCTGGTCCGCACAAATACCAATGCTAGTTATATGCACAAATTTTCACACATTCGGCACTAAATTTTAGGCCCAAAAAACATTGCATTTTCGTGGGTGGTCGGGTCAGCGAAATTATCCTTTTACCACCAACTGATCGATTGATGCTGCCATATAGCATACGAGAGAAAGTCAAAACGTTCATTTACATTCCTGTTTGTCTTTTTAATTAAGAAATTTGATTTTTTGCTAATAATTCTTTTAGTAGATATTATTACATTGACTATTTTAATATTTGCAGGATTCTGAAAGTAGTCGTGAAAATTTGCCGAATGTTGGAGAGAAGACGAGTATTAAAAGTAGATCCACCAATGATACCTACAATTCTTACACGCATGCTCAATGGAGAAAATTACACAAACCTACAACTCATCGTAAGTAATGTTGTTCACAGTTGACTTTATGGTTTTCTTCATTTCTCTTTAAAATGTGATTTTTATCAAAATAGAAAGACGGCAAAGTGTTATTGAATGTGCCTAGTCATGTGATTGAGTAAAGATCACGTGTATATCAGTGATGTTCAATATAAATCAATATTTTGACGCTTAATTTAGATGCCTCCGTTGAATGCTTCCTTTCGTTGGTCAAGATATTTGTGCTTTTGTTGACTTCAAACCACAAGTTCTACTTAAATCAGTTAAGTTTTATTATTCAGCTTACTGGTCAGGAACGAATTTCATACAAAAATACATTCATGTATTCCCTAATCTGTTCTCATAATAAAATATCAATTATTACGAGGTAATGCCGACGTGGGAAAATGAAATTTGTAATGCCGAGACAAAGGTTAAATACAATGATAAAAGGCCCATTAATAGGCAAAATTGTGGTTTATTGCCACTTGCAATAATTGTTGATGATAACCAGATCGTCGCGTGGTACTGGAAACTGGGATGATCCTTACAGGAAGGTTGGAGTCCGGTGGACGTGGTGGTGGCCCTGATAAGTGTCGTTGAGACGAATGGTTGCCTTCCTCCAGGAGACGGTTCCAGGGTGGAAACGAGAGCAGATATAGCTAATCAAAAGGGTGTGTACGAGTAAACGACGAAGACTAACGACGGGACGTGCCGCACTATGGGCGGTTTAGTTGAATTTTGTCTCAAAATCGAACGTTTTTAAATTTATTTTTGCATTCTGATCTCAAATACGGCCTGTAAATTAAATTGAAACTTCAGGATTTTGAGAAAAATTTGATTGCATCTGCTATTTTATTTTTTTGAAACAATGCATTATTTCTATTAAAGCAAATTTCATGATTCGGAGTATTCAAAGGTTTCTGGGGTCGCTGATTTCAAATCCGAAGTGAAAGTTTCAAATTTCAAAATGGCGAATACAATACGTGTGTTTTTTGGGTCGCTGATTTCAAATCCGCAGTCAAAATATCAAAATTAAAAATAGTGAAACAAATATTGCATATTATAATTGTAAAAATAAAACTAATTTGAGTCGAAAGGAGGATATTACAGCGATACAGTGGCGCCATCTCCACAGTTGTTTTTGGAACTGCTAAGTCAACTTCGTATTGTGTGTAATTTCGTGCTTCAGTGCCACCATAATTGCCAAAATCGATTAAAAGTCAATAAATGTTAAATAATAAATGCCTAAACGTCTGATTCAGAATCAGAAGAAGCCATCTGTATGCTGCCAGAATTACGGGCACTAGCTGAAAATGTAGCTCAGGATCTGCCATCGAAATCTAATAAATACTACGAAAATAAATATAAAAAGTTCGTAGAGTGAAAAAAACAAGGCAATTATATCGGCAAATAGCCTTCTTATTTACTTTAACGTAATGGCTAAAAAACTTAAACCAAGTACAATTTGGTGCCAATATTCAATGTTAAAACAAATATTAAAACAGAAAGTGAAACTCGACATCAGCGGCTTCCATCATTTGACAGCTAAATAAAAAAATTATTTAAAGGATACCAATAATACAAGAAAGCTAACGTTTTCGAAGCCAGTGAAGTAGAGAAGTTTCTCGTGACGCTCCTGACGAAATTTGCTTAGCAACTAAGGTTAGTACATGTCTATGTGCATTGATTCTGGTATTAATATTTATGAGAGCATATATTACGATTTTGATAAAAAATGACTACTCTAAGTTAATTAACAAAAGTAAAATTTCATATTTTGAACTCGGAACTCATACCTTAACCCAGGGGTCTCCACAGTCCACAGATGCAGCGTGACCCAGGATCGCACGGTGATCCTGGGTCACTGGGAAGGAAAACTGAGAGAAAATGTATGACTCCTCGGAAGAAAAATCCCAGATGGAAGGGTTCGGTTCGAAATTTGAACCTGGAGGACCCTTTTTCTGGTATAATTTACCAGGACCTGAAATAAAAAGTATTTTATTTGAAGTATTTAAACTAAGTAATTGCAGATAGTTGTTCACTCATAAATTTTTGCAACAATAATAATACATATTTTGTATAAATTTGTATTTCTTTACTAATAAAATTTATTTAAAAACATTAATCGCAAATAAATTGAAAGCGTTCGAAATTTACGAGTTTTTTAAAATTGAATAATCTCTGAGTAGAATTATGTAAGATTAAAATTGCGAAAATTTCAAAATATTAAATATTTGTAAACTAGAATTTTAAAAATTGGATCACTAAAAATTCGAAGCAATTGGAACTAAATTAGTGCTAATTAAAGCGTTCAAAATTAAATTATTCAAAATTTTAAACTTGTAAATAAAAATAATTTTCAATTCGATGCGATTCAAGTTTTAGAATTTTTAATTGTGAAGTAAATTGAATGTTTCAAAGTCAAAACTGCTGAAATGGTAGAATATTAAATTGTTATGAAAATTAAAAGAATTGTAATTGATGCGACAAATTTGTCTAAAATGCAAAAATTAATTATCGGTCATTTTCACTGTTCAAAATGTAACAAAAAATTATTACACACCTTTAAAATGTATATATTCCGAAGAAAAAAATTTAATGCAAAATAATTTCATTTGCGAGGTATTAAAAGTTAAACATTTCTACTCAAGAACGTTAAAACTCAAACGAATCCAAACTCCATTTAAAAATTTGAAAACGTTCAGTCGCCAACAATTGTGCTATTAAAACTGTTTTAACACTCAACCCCTTCAAGATGTCAACTATATAGTACATCAATTTAATTAATTGAAAAATGAACAATTTGCAAAGTTTCCATCGTACTTTTCAAAATTCACCCATTTCAATTTTAATTGAAAAATGAAAACTTGTGAAAGGGAGAAAGAGAAAATGCAGAAAAATGGGCATGAAAATTCAGAACTTTAAAATTGTAACCATTCAAAATTGGTGGAAATATTCGATTTCTGAGGTATTAATTTTACATGAAAAATACAATGGTAATTTTTAATAATGCTACTTTTCAAAGAATAAATGTTCCTAAAGTACACGAAATAGTGATACATATACAAGAGTAGAATTTTCTAATTCTATAGCCGTGATTTGAAAGAACACCGTTAACTGCATTTCGGATTAGTCCCTTGAGCCGCTTTCCGTTAACTGCGTTCAGGTGACTTATCAAAATTATGGTAGATTACAGCTCATTGATCTGTATGAGATTTACGAGTCGAGGCTCACGGAAAAGTGAAATTGTCGATGAGGCAGTCTCCATCACACACTCGAGGTCTAACATCGTTCTCTACGACTTCAAAAACAAGCCATATTCGTGATCGAAATCTTGAACTGGCTGACAACAACATGAATGCCAAGCAGAAGGAAAAGGAGGGGAGGTATCAAAACCTCAAAAGGAAGCTGCAGTTAATGTACCCAAAATATTTGGATAAAGTAATATTCATTGTGATCGGTGTGCTCGAAGGTGCAAAACCATCACTGCAAAGCCACACCTGCGTGCCGAAATCATACCAAGGCAATTGCGAGATGTAAGCAGAAAGCTGTTATCCTTGGGTCGCTCCGTGTCCTTAAAACATACAAAGGTTGCCATAGGTGCGATTTTTCGCAGTTCTACTGGGAGCCAGTGCCATTTTCATAGATGACAGTTGATCCTAGTAGAACCCTGCGGTGGTTGTTTGACCTTTTTTTTTTAATTATATATATCAAGGTAGTCGCGGATTATTGAATCTTAAGTATCTTTACAACAGGATTATTCTGGGTACAGCACATATAGTCGCAAATGGACGAGATCCTCTTCTTAGAATTGTCAGGAAGCACGAAGAAGTGGACAAAGGAGCGTTTCAGTACAAGGCAGCGGAGAAGGCTGCTGAAACACTTGGCCTTGACTTCAATATAAGGGGTGAGCAAAATGCATAAAATCTTCACCATCTGGAGTACTCACTATCGAAGGCCCGAATTGAAAAAGCACAGGAGAAAAACTTCCGCGTACAGCTCCTCGACAAGAGGATGCACGACATCTTCCACAGACATGTAGACGATCAGTCGATGTCTTGTGAGCTAACGTTTGCTTTCCTTAAATTCCTTGAATCACCCGGATTGAAGTCGGGCACGAAGGATTTAATTTTGGCATATCAACAAGGTGTCATTTTCACTCCAGCATACCGTCGCCACATTTTGAGCCAAGCATTCCCGATGATAGCTACAGAGCGTGTCATTAACGCTCCGAGAATCTAGGACACATACTATTTAGTTGTCCAGCTCATGCGGGAATGACCTACATTCAAAGGCACAATGCGGCACTAAGAGTGCTTGATTACCATCTCTGTCACTCTTACGGCCTTAGCCCTAATGCCGCTCCACTGAATGCTCCTAGGAAAATAGTCAATGGTCGAAAATGAGAAGTGCCGCATATACCGTAACTTCACATTCTTGACCATTGTTTCTGTTACGCACTCGAGGCCTAACATAGTTCTTCTTGACTTCGAGAAACGAACCATGTTCGTTATTGAATTTTCAGCACCAGATGACAAAAACATCATAGCCAAGGAGAATGACAAGAAAGAAAGTATTAACACCTTATAAGGGAGTTACGACGGTTATACCCGGAATATCCTGTTAATCAAATCGTCCTGATCATCTGCGCTTTTGGAGGTGCCAAGGTTTCACTGGTTATTAGCCAGAAAAGCATCCCTGCGTGTCTACCATACAACAAATTTTCATGATCAAACGTGATCCTGTTGATAAAATCAAGCAATTTCAACTCACAAATATACTTGCAAGCAAAATTTCCAATATGTTGACATTTGGTTAAAATAATTAGTTTATAACAATTAGATTGAATATCCTGTAAATTATTTATATTCCTTGAATGGGATTAATTAAGTTATTGATTTGAAGATCAAAAATAATAATTAAAAAATGTCCCATTTTCGCTCTTTGTTTATTTATATAAAAAGCAGCAAATGACAAAAATTAAAAAATCGAATCCATAGACGCTCTTGTGCAACTATCTCTGATCACTTCTAAGCAAACAAAATTGAAAGTCGGTTGAGAATTGTAGGCTGTAGGTGATTTTGAATAGTAAATTCCCGATCCAGCCCACTGTGCGTTGCATTGCCAATTAATAATATACAAATATAAAACAAGATTACTATGATTCCATTTTAAATTTTACAGTTTAATCACTTCAACATATAATAATTCGAGAGGCATGGTTTTATTTTTCAGGAAATTTTTTTTTTACTTTTTTAAGAGATTAACGTGGACCTTAAGGAATTACGAGAATTTTAGGGATTTCAGAGCATGTAGGCAATTCAAGGAATTCTGGAAAATCAAGGAATTCAAGGAATTTCAGGTATTCAAAATACTCCGAGAATTAAGAGAATTAGAAAAATTCAGAATATTCCAGAATTTCAAGGTATTGAGAGAAATACAAGATTTCAGACAATTTAAGGAATTTAGAGAGTTTGGGGAATTCAGAGAATGAAAGGAATTTAGAATATTCCAGAAATTCAGGGAATTCAGAATATTCAAGTATTTCATTTGTTCAAAGAAATCACGAATTTCAAAGAATGCAAGGACCTGAGTGAATTTGCCAATTTTTCGTTGCTCTAAATATAAAACTCTTGGTTTAAAAAAGAATAGAAAATTTTCATTTTAGGGTTTGAAAGCTGTGCATTTTTAATTTTAAAGGCATGAAATATGATATTAATTAAAGTTTTTTATTTAAAACTATTTAATTTCAAACGTTTATTCAAGCAACTGTCGACATTTCAGGTTAAAATAAATTATTTAAGCAATCATTATTTTAAATAATTTTTTCAACACGATACAAAAATTTTAATTTACAGTTCTAGAAGATTTAAAAGGGGGAAAGTCATAAAAATTTTAAGACATTTGAAATCATTCTAATTTTTTTAATATAATAAACTAAGAAGATAGACTCCAATCATGCTTGAAATTAAACAATTGTAATTGTAATAGATTTTAGCAATTTAATTATTTTTGCTGAAACTAATATCAACAGAGTCCAAAAAATTAAAGGCTTCTTCTTCATTCCAAGTATTAATCCCAAATAATCATTTCATATATTATAAATACAACATTATTTCTTTTTCTACACTTAATATGTGCTTCTAAACTTAAAATAATAAAACCAACGAAATTAAAAAATGCAATAAACAGACAAAAGCTGCAAATATATGTAGATTATTATAATAAATTTTAAACCAATAACGGTTAATGCCACTTTCGAGCATTTCCCTTCATTTTTAGTGGCACCTCATTCTAATAACACGTCGGCTGTCATTTATTGGAAAATGTTTGAGGCTTTCCAGGAGACACGTAAATCAGGAGAAAAAGAAAGACTGAAGGATAGAAATTGCCACCCCCGCGGGAATTTTACATTCCCATTCAGTCCTACTTACGCTCTTCTTGGTTGAAGTAATTCCTCTAAAAGGGACATTTTAGGCCTGCTTATTAAAAAAAGAATAAAAAAAGATAGATTTATGAAAAAGCAACATAAGGGCGAAGACAGGAAGAAAAAGAGAAGCAGATCTGGAGACTAATTTCCACGGCTGCCCGCCTTTATGTGACGTTCGAAAAAGAGAGAACAAATCGAGGAACAAAAAGACCAGCGTCGATGAAGCGAGTCGAGATATTTTTTTCATTTTTTTATTTAAATTACTTGAGAGCTATATAACGCATACCTAATGGCTTTGTATTTTCCTGTCATTGCCAGTCAAGGTGGCCCAAAGAGTAATATAAGACTGCGTCGAACCATTTATGTCTCGAAAAAAAGAAACTTCAGTATTCTTATAAATTACTAGTTATTTCAGAATTACCGCGAGCAACAATTTTTTCTCGAAATGAACCCGCACCGAATGTACAGGGAATGGCTTTTAGTCAAAAATTTCGCCTTCTAACTTTTTTTTTGTAATTTCAAAACCTCCAGATCAAACATCCAGAAGAAAACCATCCGAAAAATTGACAGTTTTTACTTAAATACTTGCCAAAGTTATCATTTTTATAAACTTCGAAATTATTTAGAAAATATTTACTGTATACGTGAAAAATTTGTTTAATATTGAAAAATACTTTATTTTACGCTCTATTTGGCAGTATACATACATGTTAAATTTTATTCTTATTTTATTAGGAATCATTAAAAAACTGTCACCGAATTCGGCAACGCACAAATGATTCGTATAACCATGAATCATCATTGTGTGCGAATTTGAATTCGGGGACATGTTACCAAGTGGAAATTTAAACTATACTTTAATGTTTCTTTTTTAAACAAAATCAACTCAAATTTTTAAACTTTGCTAAAAACGACTTCGATAAAAGTACTTTATCCCAGTGGGCCTATGATTCAAAAAATTAATTAAATCATGGAAATGGGTAAAAGGACCGGGACTTAAATTTTACACCTTTTTTGCAAAGCCAATTATAAATATTAGGAACTCAAGTAAAATTTTTTAAATATAATAAAACAAATAAATTCGTCAATTGTACATTTCTATAATTACCTGTAAAATCTACGTTTGTACATTTCTGCAATTAGTGCCGATATATAATGTTACAATTTCAAAGCATGATCAATTTTACAATTTCCATCATGTTTCAAGTTGCAGGAGAAGATTGAACAATTGCAAGTAATTTTGTAAAATTCGAAAGCCCGATTGGAAATTGTGGCAATTAAATTACTCTCACTACTTCCATTTGCAAGTAATTAAAAATTCTTTTCCCTATTTATTTTTCATTAAAATGTAATAACTTTAAAACCAAATACCTTTTTTTTAATTTTTAGTTTACTTTAATTTACTTTAATTTTTACTTTGCTTTCTACTTTTTTTAACCCTTGGAGTACGCACCTATTTTTTCGAACATCTCCTACACTCTGGTTCAATCTGACCCTGTTCACTTTTTGATCGCCCATAACTCCACAACTACTGAACCTTTTTACTTACAAAAATTTAGAGGTATACTTTCAAGTATCTTAAAGTAATTTATAAGTATTATAAGTGTCTTTAAAGTCTTTAACATACTTAAAAAAAAACGATTTTTTTTAAATCGAATGTTACGAAAAAAATGTAATTTTTTCAATTGTTAATATTTTAAGCTAACAATTTATATGGAAACTCTTTCTCGATAAAAAATTGTTGGTGGGTCAAATTGACCCAGTGTGTAGTCGACGGGTTAATATTTCCGAGGGGGAGTAGGGATGGTAGAAGTTGGAGAGGGGAGGTAGGGGAGAGGAAAGTGTGATAGGAAGATAGGGAATAAGGAGTGGGGTAGTGGGGGAGGATAATCAATGAGACTTAATTAACGTCTTAAAAGGCTTATTCAGACACTTACTTGCAATAACGATTTTTATAACGGCTGAACCCTCGTATGAACTGCCTAGAGTCAAAACTGTACACCTGAAGTCCCCATTGCAGGCTTCTTTAACATTTTTGATTAACTCTCCCAAACGGGATCGACTTTGGTCGGTATGGCCACCCTGACTGATTCGATCACGAATATTGCACCATCCTCTGGACATATAGTCGAAAAATCTTGCACGAACAGCTGATCCGTTAGAAATAATTTTTCAGCATCTAAATCTCATGGTAAACGTTCAAATCGCAAATGCTACTTCTGCCATTACTGCCTCTTTGCGTCAAGAAATCGCAGCCGCTTCCAGGATTCGCGATCAACCGCGAAACAATCGTCAGTGTTTACGCTCGCGTGGCCAAAGAATTAAGGACGCATTTTAATGGACAGTGCTGGTACCACAGAAAATTCGGTCGAAAGCAGAAAGGTGCAAGAGGCCTTGCACCTACTCAGGAAGCGAGCCAGAGCCTCGCTAAGGTTTCTGTTTTTCCTTGACCGTGACTCTTTGGGCGGCGTAAGAAAACGCCCCATGAACTCTTTGCGGGAAATGAACCAACAATTGCGACGTACTGTTCGGCAACTTTCAACCTGCGATTCGGACTTCGCCGTGATTTTATATGGAGTTTCGTCGTCGCTGATGTTTCGAAACGTCATCGCACATTACTGTCTTCTCGTGGACATGAAAAATCAACGTCTCGTCGATAGCGTGACTGAACTTGTTCCAAGACGCGTAGCGGAATGTAGAAACAACATACTGGGAATCCACGTCATATCCGGACGAACCCGTCTTCATCAGCTCCTCATTCAGTACCTGGAGATGACTAAGCCTTCCGAAACTCCTTGCACAACGAAGCATCAAACCAAGTACAACATAAAAACTACGCCAGGACCTCCGGTAACTAACAAAACTCGTAGGTTAGCTCCGGGTCCAATTCGTCGTGCAAAAAAGGAATTCGTTAGGATGATGCAGCTACAAATCGCGCGCCCCGCAGAAAGTAGTTGGGCTTCTCACTCGACATGGTTCCGAAACCCAGTGTGGACGAATGGCAACCTCGTGGCGATTATCGAGATCTCAATGCTAGGACTGTTCTATAGACAAGTATCCAGGTCTGCACATAGAGGGTTTCACATTTTCTTTAAAAGCCAAGAAAGTTTATTCTAAAGTGGACATGGTGTGCGCATTCAATCAGATACCCGTTGCAAAAGAGCATATTTCTAAGACTGCTATCAGAACCTTTTGTCCTGTTCGAATTCCCCATGACGTCCTTCGGCCTTCGAAATGCGGCTCAGACGTGCAAACACTTCATGGAAGAGGTACTTCAAGGTTTGGATTTCGCCTACTGCTACATTGACGACAACCTCGTTACTTCCGAAAACGAAGAGGAACACTTAGATCATAAAAAGCAACTTTCCGAACGTCTCAAGGCCTACGGAGTAGTTATCAATCCTGCCAACTGCCGTTTTGGAGAAAGCGAGATACATTCCCCAGGTTTCCTTGTTTCAGTAAAAGGCATCCGCCCTTGCACCAAGAAGGTCGAAGCCACCAGGAATTGGGATCATCCGGAGACAGTAAAAGAAATCCGTTGTTTTCTAGGTACAATGAACTTCAATCGCCGTTATATGCCCAACACGGCACCACTTGTCATTTTCATAGAAGAAACGGACTTCGCAGTATGTTCGGCCCTCCAACAGTGACGCGACAACGAATGACAGCCCTTGGGTTTCTTCTCCAAAAAGCGATTTACAAAGCCGTCAAATATTTCGGGCACATTATATCTTCGCTTTTTGACATAAAGCCGATAAATGTTCCCTCCTTCAATTTGGATATCTGGATTTCATCGTCCAGTTCACCACGGACATACAGCATATTTCCGGATAGGACAATGTCATCGCCGATGCACTTACGCGAATCGAGGAAGTAGCGGAAGGCATCGACTTTGAAGCGTTCGCCCAATCACAGGCTCAATCCGAGGAAATACAGACCTACCTTCAGCCCGAATGATCCGTTTTGGTACACATCTCAGAATTACAGCGAACTAAGGACGAAAGTTTGAAGCGCAGTTGTTTCAAGAATTTAACCACATTCTTGAAAGCAAATACTTCAGGAACACGGCTCACCATCATCAAGCAAACAGACTCGTGGAAGACTTTACAGACAAACGAACGCAGCCATTCGTTACCACGTCCTAGAGAGATGAACTGAAGTTTTGCCTCTTGTCATGCTCGAAAATCGATCAGCTTGGCGAAAGCACTTGGAAGCCATACCTGTAGACTACGTGTTTGGACAAGCCTTGCGACTTCCTGGAGAATTTCTCGCTTCCTGCAAATCAACCGAGAACAGAGAAACATCTTCAGATTTCGTCGAAGAGCTGTAACAACATTTCCAGCAATTACGTCCTGTAAGTGGAACACACATTGGAATAAAACACTTTTAGTTTTCTACGATGTAGTCACAAGTAAATCTGCCTGACTTAGACTTGAAACGACCGGAAGAGCTTTGCAGCAAACCTATCAAGCATCTTACAAGTTCATCAACATGGGAGACAAGACATGTGATCTTCTCATAAATGATCAAGATGTCGTTGTTTCTATCGACCGTCTTAAACCGACCTATGTTAGCAGATGAAGACGAGCCCTACGCTAAAAGCTCATCTTCTACGAGGGTTTAGCAGCAGAAAAATAATTCTGCTACCTCCAAAGAACAATCAGAGGAATTTCCAGGGCTTTCAGCGCCAAAAAGATCGATCACTCGAACAGGACGTCATGTTGAATTCCCCAATCGCGTCAAAGGAGGATTTTCATGAGCCAAATAGTTTTATTTTTTGTTTAGAAGTAACAAAGACTCATTCCAAATGTATCAGGCAATATGAACAATCTATGTGGCACTACTTCTGAAAATATATGTCAAATTTGTTCATTCATAAACTTAGATACATTTTTCTAAATACTATTTCTTATAATTTCTATAATTACTCAATGTATCTACGGCATAAATCTCAATCTAAAATCAAGTCTAGTTAGTCTAGAGTGGAAAGCATTTGTGGTTGCCACGCTGGTTAGTCAACCGTGATACACCCCCGCGCTGCCAAGCTTTTATTAATTTATAATAAACTATTAATTTGTGTAAATAATATTTTCCAAAATGTTTAATTCCAGCTTTTCCGAAAAGGATTCGTGCACTTCTGCGCATTGCTTCTACTACTTCGACAAGGACTGTTTTTCTAAATTCCTATGAAAATTACCGTGCATTTTCTTGTCGAATAGCTCTTGATGGAATTTTTCAAATTCTGTTTTCTTCACTTCGGCTTTCAGAAGTGAAGCATCTAGATATAGTAATTTGGTGTTTTGGTGGTGCCATTGTTTTTCCCACGAGCAGCTAGGGAGAGGGTTCGTCCATCCTTGTAGAGCCCTGCGTGCAAGGATAAGGCTGCATACTCTGAGAGGTCGCCCGGTATTCCAGAGTCACCGTTTAAAACACCTCACCTAGGTGCCATTCAGCTTTCGGCACGGTTGCTACGCCTCCGCTTAGGGGTTATTCCTTCTCGACCATCCCTGGGCAATTGTCCACGACTGCTTATTAATTATTGTAACGATATTCAGAAAAAACCCTCGGTACAGGGAACCTCTACCCGCAACCCGAGGACGCGTTCGGTGGCTTTGTCATAGGCCCTTCAGTTATATTTCAAAGGAATCGAAACCGAAACCGAATGGTCCTTCGAACTTTTTACGACCCCCCGACTCCTCTGTCCAAGTGGGCTTATTCCATATTTTATGAAAATTTGGTTATTCATGCTATTCGAAAGAAAGGAACCCAAAAGAACCGGTGCATTGGCTGAAAATTCAGTGTTTTTTTCAAATGCTTAATGATATAAGGAATGAGGACCAAACAAAAAGTAGTGCAAATTTTCCAGTTTGTCATGTTTTTTCTTTAAAGAAATCCGCAGGTGCTGGAGAATATGCGTCCACGTGAATTTTGGCCAGAACTTCTGGCACCCCTCGAGAACAATCGTGGACTTTCGACAACACCCCCCCCCCCCATAATATGGTTGTTCCCTTATATAGAACCTAGTGGCTCTAATATTGTCTTAATTGATGGATAATTTAAAATATGTTGAGAAAGTTTAATGAATGTGCGTAATATGTATCACTTTCATGATTCTAAAACAATTTTTCCCGCAAGGATGATACACATGACATTTATAAATTTTATGTCTTAAATTATCCTAATTTTTTCCTGTAAGTAGTAACGTACTTTCTGGTCAGCCTTTCAAACCCCTCCCTTTATAAAATCCTGGCTACGCCACTGTACTGCTCACATGATAGTCTTGCATCATCGTTGTAAAGTTTTCACGATTTTTTTTAATTCAAGGACTCACTGAGTTTTTAACGTTTTGGGGTACTTTAAAGGCCTAAACATTTTTTTTTAAATCTCAAAAAATTAGGAAATTTTGTTTTCACCAAAAGACATAAAATGAGGTGGTGAGATTTCAAAAAATCAGAAAAATAATTTTTTTTACTACCCTAGTAGTACACCTTCCCTTTTAAGGATATTACAGTGGTGACGAAAATGTCGATTTATGCATGTGTAGTAACCCCATTTTGGGAAACAAAATGGATTGGAATGTTGTGACGGAAGGGTTTCGACAACGGAAATTATAATGGATATATACAGTTCAAAAAGTGGACCTAATTGAAGTGTGTGAGCGTTATAATATTCAATTCAGTGATAAGGATACGATTGACGAATTAGGAAAAAAAATTGAGGTAGTGATTAAAAAGACAGATAAAGGAAAGACAGTGGATGATAAAAACAAAGTGAACATTAGTAGTGAATTTAAAATGTCATTCGCAGGAACGATGATCGAACTTTTTAAAAAATGAAACAATTGGAACGCATTTGAAAAACAGTTAGGAACTTTCATCGCATTCAATAATGTGGAAGATAGAAAAAATGCGCGTTATTAATTACAAGACTATCATCTGCATTGTTTGAAGAACTGTAGACTGTGTGTAAAGATGTGGATCCATTAACATTGGATTATGTGACATTAATATCTAAATTATCAACATCATACGATCCTAAAGATAATGAACACCTTTCACGATTTACATTTGGGGATCGAGAACAAAAAGAAGGTGAATCGATTAATGATTACATGGTAGCTCTTCGAGGATTCATTACAAAATGTAAACTTGGCGCTAACGAAACGAAAGGCTAGTTGAAAGGCCAATTGATATCGGGCGTTAAATCTAAAACGATCAGTTATGAATTATTAAAAGCATCAGACAAAACATTAGATGAATTATTAAAACTGGCCAAAACTGTGAAAAGGGCGATCAAATTTAGAAATAAAACACCGTAAAATATTATATAATTACTCAATTGAACTTATTTTTGAAAAAATGCTTGTAAACAGAAATGAATTAGACATCGAAGTCGATACGGGAGCTGCAATAAAAACAATTTCGGA
This sequence comes from Andricus grossulariae, assembly GCA_011634705.1. Taxonomy (NCBI): domain Eukaryota; kingdom Metazoa; phylum Arthropoda; class Insecta; order Hymenoptera; family Cynipidae; genus Andricus; species Andricus grossulariae. The sequence continues at coordinate 221,776,765 of JAABKJ010007545.1, forward strand.
AAAACTGTTTGATAACAAATTCTCCAACTTTCCTTTAGAAACAATTAAAACACCATTGAGAGCATATGATAGACATAATATTAATGTATTATGTTATTTAAGCGTTGAGACCGAAAGTATTCTTTTACACTACTCACAAGCAAACTTTTTATTAGAAATTAATATTTGGGTGTTTTAAAAGTTGTTTATTCAAAAATTTGAATAAGAATTTATATAAATAGAAATGGTTTGATTGAAGTGAAGGTAAAATTTGAGATGATTTCGAAAAATTTAGTTATAATGCATTCAATGCGAATTTTATTTTTTATACAATCAAAACAACAGTAACAAATGATTAATCAGGATTTTCATCATCGTCGTCAGAAGAAGTAGCGGATTCTGATCCGTCAGTAGAGTATTCCATCGATTCATTGAAACTATACTATATATTTGCTACTGTTAAATTTATTTTCCATCAAATAAGTTTGCAACTGAAAAAAAGTTTTTATTTTATGTAATTTTGCTTTTATATAATGACATTCTATTACAATTCTGTATGTTAATTATTAATAACAATTAATTAATAAATTTTTGTTCAATCTACTGACAAAAAGCTTCGGACTCTGCTTTGACCGTTGGCAACGCTGGTAGTACCACCCACTCGTGACTGTGCGAGTGAAAAAACGTGCCCAGCGTGACACGACATATGATTTTCGGTTTCCAACGCCAGGTCTGCAGCATTCCGCAGCAAGTTTTTATCGATTTCGAACCTTAGTAATATTTTAAATACTCTGCAATGTACAAAAGTCTGGGGCCTCCAGGGTTCATAACTATTTTTATACTTCTTTTCAGGTTATTAAATTCACACGCCTGCTTGAAGTGTACACATGCAACACTCTTTTAAACACACAATGTAAAAAGTTATAGAAAAATTTTATAAAAAAATTATCTTCGTACCTTTAACATTGTTGTACATTGAACCGTTTTAAAATCAGCAGCGTAAAACAGAAAATATTTTACTTTGCGCGAGTCGAATATTTCGATGCACGAAATCGTTGCGCACCTCAGTCGAAAAAGGTTAGGTTCGGACTGTCGTCACTTGAACAGTTCGAAGGCTAGAAGTCGGTTCTTCTAGAATAGAGTGTAGAAGCACCTATTATATGAAATGTAATACATAAAAATGGAAAATTTGAGCATTCATTTTTGGGATTTTGCCAATTTTTTATTTCATTCAGCCCACCGTGCGTTTAGAGGATGCAGATTTAAGGTTAAAATTTAACAAATATAATTTAAGGGTTCCTCCGCCTGAAAACATTACTCAGTTGCATAGTTTCCTAAGGGGAGTGAATCATTATGGTCGATTTATAAAAAATGTAGTACATAAACTCCGACCATTATTTCATTGTTTGGAAACAGATAAGTTCTATTGCTCGTAAGACTGTTCAGTAGCTTCTGAAAATATTAAAAAAATAATTAAATTCAAATTAAATCCATGTTCAATTTGACCCTATGAAGAAAATTCTCTTAACAACAGATGCGTTGCTGTACGAAATTAGTGCAATTTTGTCACATGTAGACGAAAATAACTTAGATCTACCAGTCTGTTATGCGAGTCGTACGCTTAAACCAGCAGAAAAAAATTATGCAAACATGGACAAAGAATGGTTAGCCGTTGTTTTTGCTGTGCGCAGATACTACGAATATTTATACGGGCAGAAATTCTTGTTGTAGACAGACAATTCAGCATTATCATGTATCTTTCACCTAGAAAATGTCATCCCTAAAATTTCAGCAGCTCGGTCGGAGTGCTGTGCTATATTTTTGTCAACTTTCGAGTTTTTCAATCAAACACATCAAAAATCAAAAAAATTGTGCAGGTCGGTTGATTCGTTTGAAATTACCGGAAACAAATGCTAATTGTAACAAAAGTTCACTATTGAATGAGATAAACAGAATTATTTTAAAAACGTTAAAGAATTAGACATTGCAAGTATTGACTGGAGAGCAGTGCAGAAAGAAACACAAAATGACGGTTTACTAAGTAAGTTTATTAGATTTTGTCTCGATGTTTGGCCAGAAAAACCAACCGATGGTGAGTTTACAACATCGTATTGGACACAAAAAGATGCCCTAACAGTTGACAATAAATGAATTTTTTTAGGGCCATAGGATAGTAATACCAGAAAAACGTAGACCTTTGATTCTTCACGAGTTGTAATCCAGTGATTTTGGGGGTAGTCGAATGAAATCATTAGCAAGATCTTTTGTTTGGTGGCCAAATATTGATTTGGATATTGAGAAATTAGTCAAGGCGTGCGAATTCTGTTTAGAAACCAGAAAAACTCCTCCGAAAATGCCATTAACACCTTGGCAATGGCCAATTACTCTTTAGCATAGATTACACGCAGATTTCTTGGGTCCCTTTTTAGGAAAAATAATTTTACTCATGATCGATAGTCATACTAAATGGCCTGAGGCATTCATTGTACCAAATCTGGAAGAAAATACAACTATCGAAAAATTCGACAAAGTGTTTTCTCGGTTTGGCTATCCTGTTCACTTAGTTACGGATAATTATTCGACATTCATGGCAGGGGCTTTTCAAACTGTTGCTAATGTTGGGGAAAGAATTAAGGACAAGTTTAAATTTATTACGTCCCCCTGCATTGCAAGAGCGAATGTCACAGCACCAAGACAGACAGTCCAAGGCTTCAGTTAATAAGTTGTTAAATTATTAAGGAACAAACATCTTGCAGAATAGCTGCTGTAACGTTGGATCAATAAAAATAGGTCTTGATGGAATCTTATTTTGTTCAAACAGTGAGCATATGATGAAAAACTTTATTATTCAATATCGTAGTTTATTTAATATTCAATGACATAAATACTGCGACATAGAACAGGAAAATCCTTAGGTACACTATTTTATCTCTGCCGAGGCGTGAACTAGTCATCGAACTAATCAAAATTCTAAAATTCTTCAACGCTTTATAAAACGGTTTTTTGAAAATCATAAGTTTGTCATAATTATATAATCATTACCCAACCGTTCTAATTAACAATACCAATAAATCGATATCTGTTTGATAATAATTTAGGAAGTGTCTACGCGTACCGAAAAAATCCAGCTATACGTACCGAAATTTCGGTACAAATGGCCACTTTTACAGCTCCCTTTATTCGTACCAAAAAAAACCAGCTCTTTTTACTGAAATTTCGGTACGCGTAGCCAAGGTCAATAATTTATTGTTATTGCTTATCAAAATATGCAACAAAAGGGTGAAAAAAGTGTACCCAATAATGACCCTTGAACACCCCTAGTAAAATAAGTTCATGATCCTTATAGTTCAATTAAATTTGATGTCGACATCGAATTCGTAATCAACTATTCCTATTATTGATTCAAATAAATAAGTAATAATTCTAAAATTTGTACCAAATTATCACATTTTATGATCCCTGGTAAAAATAGTTACCGATTTTTGGAATTCGATCAAGTTGTCGAAATCTGTTTCCTAATCATTTATTGTTACTGTTTGTTTAAATAAGCATGCAAAAATGATGAAATACAAACAAGGTAATGGCCGGATTACACCACTAGTAAACATAATAGATTGATATAGACATTTGGTTGTAAATGATTTATTGCAATTATTTATTTAAAAAGTCAAATACCAGTTACTAAATTTTGACCAACTGCCTATCGACCCTAAGTAACCAGAGTACAGAGATTTCAAGATTTTTGAAATTTGGTTATGTTTGACGTGGAAATCTTTTTGGTTAATAATGTATATTATTTTTATTTTTGATTAAAATCTGTAAGAAACAATTATAAAATTAGCACAATTTAAGTATATTCAAAAACCCCTAATATGAAGCGTTAAAGACTTTCAAAAATTCAAATTCGATTGCTGTCTTCGCAACTACCTTAATACTTTCAATATATGTGAAAATTAATACCAAAATGTTCATTGCTGCTCGATTTTCATTATTTTTGTTAATTTTGGACCGGAATGTGTGAATGAACCGATATAAAACACTTTCAGAGTAAACTTCAGGTTCCTTAAAGAATTCATTTTTATTTTTCTGATAAAATGATTATTAAATAATTCTGGTTAATATTTTTTTTGTAACCACCTACTGTTAAAATCTAATGGAATGACGATGTTAATAAAGTCTTTGAGTTTAATTTTTATGACGTTTTTGTATGTTTCGTCCTGCAAAATGTTTGGTTTACGTTGATATTGGATAAGTACATAGACAAAAAACATGAACTAACTACTAACGATCAGTACCACATAAAAAATGTAAATGATAAAAACATAAGACTCGTGAAATCTGGTGCCTCATATTTGTTCATTATTAATCTTAGGATTTTTTAACCAACTAATGTCAAGATCCGACATCTTTAGCGATCAACAAACTAGCAGTTGGAAAGAAAATTTTGAAATTTTTCTCGCTGTGACAAAGCCACCGAACGCGTCCTCGGGTTGCGGATAGAGGGTCCCTGTACCAAGGGTTTCTGCTGAATATGGTAGTTACCATCAGTGCGCCTCGAGAAGTATGATGAGAGTTGCTTACAGCGCTCCAAGTGGCTGTTGGCGAACTATATCAATGGGTGCTATCGGGGAGTCGTGGAGTCGGGTAACTAACCCCGCAACTTTTCCGCTGGGCGTACTATATTCACATAAAGCATTATACGAATGTTACAGTAATGTTCTTAAAACCATTTAAATATTATGTGCCAAGTGACGAGATGCCTAGTAGGGAAGTCAAAAAAAAAAAAAATTAGGTTTTATTCATCATGTAACACTTATCTTTTTATCCTCGACTTAGTGAAAAATAATTGCTCAATTTTGTTTTGTTTTTATATGACGTTCAACCGTGGCCCAGGTGACATAAAAAGACCCGATATATGATAAAAACATTTTATTAACTTTATTTTCAGTAGAAAGAGTAACATCATAGCAGATGTTCAGGACGAAAGTTGGCTTGAAAAGCTACCCTTTGTAGGGGTTGGAATATCATTGTGCTCTTTTGCATATGTAGACTTTCAAGTCCCTTTCCAATATCTTGACAAGTAATTTAGATACTGAAAGATCAAAGGAGTTGCATATAAATTCCTGGAAATCCATAATATGATATTTTAACCCCTACAAAGCGCACCTTTTTACAATTCAAGGGTATTTTTCTTAAATTATCGGTATAAATGCCTTTCGAAAATCAAATAAAATTATGCAATTATTTTGATAACAAGAAAGAAGCAATATTCAGGGCTTAGTGAAAAAAGGTATACACCTATGCATAGTCTACTCCTTCCGTTGCTTTTATCGTGTTTTTTGTAAATATCCCCGGTATAGATCAAATTGTTTGTTTCGTAAAAATTTCGCTTTCGAACTTATTCATTCATTTTTGTATAATTGAATATTTTTAGAGTCTTTTCCAATAATTTGGCTTCTGAAATAACACCGTTAAAATTGTATACAAGATTTTACTACTGAAAAAAATGTAATTTTTTTTATCTCTTCAGTTGTTTATTTAAGAGACTTTGAAAACTCTGTTTTTACATTCCTATCCCAATGAGAATGTATTAGTTGTATGTAAAATTAGACTTTGTCGGTTTTCATTCAATCTCCACGTTTTTAGACACCCTGAGTAAAAAAAAAGATTTTTATCTTGGACCTTTCTTTCTCACGAGACACGTTATGAGAATGTGTTCGTTAAAGTCGAAGAAGCTTTAACAAAAGAGAATTCACAATCACTAAATTTCAGTTGTCGATAGTTTGATCTTTAGTTTTGTAAGTCCTATGCAAAAAATAGGGAAAATACAATAACTGAGCACGTAGCGCGAGGTAAATTGATACATTATCGGGCTGTGAAGAAATTAATTTTCTAGTTTTTTATCTTAGTTATTTTTTCATTTGATAAGACGCATATGTTAAAAAAGTAAAAAGAGAAATTTTTCAATCATCGCAAAAAATTATGCGTATCCATTTCTTATTGTAACTAATATAATGATGAGGAATAACAATTTTAATGTATTTTGCAATATATAAATAAGCAGTCCTGGTCCGAGGTTACGAAAATACTAGCACATACATTTAATAGAATAGAGTTCAACATAACATAGAAAAGTGATCATTTTGGACACATTTTAATCCAGCGCGAAGCGTGAGACAACTAATGAGAATATATTCAATAAATCTGAACGAGTCTTGACAAATGCAGGGTGGCCGTTTGAATGAAAGAAAAAAATTATCGATTTTTTCCTGGTTCCCAAAAATCTTTCACGGTTATTAAAATTAAAACATTTGAGATCTCAATGATCAACATTTTTCCCATTTGAAGTAATAACATTGAACGGCTAATTAGAGCATTTTCATTGGAACTCTTTCCAATATCAAACTTCGTAAAGTAAATTCCGGTAAACCGCAAGATTTTTATTTGTAACTTTTATAAATTAAATAGTTCAAAGAGATCTGGTTGAAAAACATCAGTCTACGCTACGATATCATTTTCAAAGCTTGAAATTGAAGAAAAAATCAACAAATTTGTAAATTTTTAAAATTATATCATTTCCGGAAATTCTAGGTTAAAAATATTCATAATCGAAGTAATTAATTTTTATTACACTGTGGACGATGGGACATCAAAATTCGAAAGTTTCACTTTCAAATCAACATTATTTTAAATAGAACAAAAAGAAATTTGTTCACTTTTTTTAATTAAGAAATTTCACATTAAATTGATTAAAAATGAAATATTTTACACCACAAAAATAATTGAATAGGATTCGAAACTGAAGAAAAGCGGTTTATTATTGATCAGATTTAGAATCGTCTTGTGAAATCAATTATTGTTGAATTTTTGGTACTGAAACTGCAGCTCAATTTAAAAAATCATAAATTAATTTATATTTACAGATGATCAACTTAAAAATATTTTTATCAAATGTTTAAAACTAAAATTTAAAGTTAAGGACTAAAATTTTTGCACGATATTCGAAATCAGCGACCTCAAAAACCACCCCGCACCAAGTTTTATACAAATATGTAAAAATGTTGACATTTTGGTCGCCTTAGTGAATCCGCCATTCTGAATTTTGAAGGTTTGACTCCAAATTCTAAATCAGCGGCCTCAAAAACCCCTTTGTAACAAGTTTCATACAAATCCGACAATATATTGCCTTTTGGCCAGTTTTTTGAGACCCCATCCCACTGTGCAATGTCTAGAATCGTCTCTTAATGTTGGAAGCAGTATTCAAATTAAGATATTATGCTTGAAATTGGAAATCACATTCTTGAATTTAAATAAGAATGTTGTAGTTTCGAAGCTTTTACAATGAAAGGATAATTTCAAACATATTTTGTAATGTGCTGTTCGCGCGAATTTTCTTACACCTTATCAATATTCAAAACCTATTTTTGTAAAAAGAATAATATACCTACTTACATATTTGTATAAGGAAATTTAAGCCCAAGAATATTTGGAGACAATATTACCTCATACAATTTTTTGTAATAAATTGCCACACCCATCAGATAATCTATTCTGAAATGATCCACATTGTGTCGCATAAGAGACTATCTGCGTCGTCTCTGCTTGCCTCGAACACTTAGTACGTATGCGCATAACAAATGGTTGTGGTGGTGAATGTGGTGTAGCATGTCGTGGTGCAGGAGGTTGATGTGGTGATGTGGGCTGTGGATGCAGTGGTAGTGGTGGATGTGATGGAGGATTTGGTGGATGCTTTGGTTAAGGTGAACGTGGCGTAGGTGACGGTGAATGTGGTGCTGGTGGTGGATCTGATGGAGGGTAAGGTGTTGGGGTGGTGGATGGAATGGGAGATGTGGCGTTAGATGCGGTAGTGGTGGATGTAGTGAATGTAGCGGTAGTGATGGAAATGGTAGTGGATGTGGTAGTGAATGTGGTGGAGGTGGAGCATGTGATGGATGTGGTATTTCAGATTGCTTATCGATTGAGTGTAAAATAACATATTATATTCACTTATTATAGAGCAAAAAGACGAAAGTTATTAATAAGATATTGTAATAACACTTTCAACTTGAAAACTGAAAAGAAAAAATAATTTGACGTCACTAGATGAAAGATTACCAAATTCAGGCCAGGAAACACGTGCATGCGAATGTGGTCCATGCGGTGGTGTCCGATTGCGCTCATCGAGTGCACAAGACAACGCAGATGCACTTAAAGTGAAAGCAAGGAAGAAAAAGTGAGTGAGAAGTGATAGAAAGGAGTGACAAGAATTCATTTTGAAACTACGTCCCAAGTATAGAAATTAGTAACACATACATGTTATAGAATAGAGTTCAACATAACATAGAAAATTTAGCATTTCACACTTCAATCGAGCGCGAGATAAGTGATGAGAATATATTCATTGAATCCGAACGAGCTTTAACAAACGCAGGGTAGTTGTATTAATGAAGGAAAAAAATTCCCGATTTTTTCCTCGTTCAGAAATTTTTTTACGGCCATCGAAATTAAAATATTCGAGATTTTAAATCTCAAGAAATTTTCATTGGAAATATTAAAACTTAACTGCTAATTAAAGCATTCAAATTGGAACTATTTTGAAGATGAAACTTTGAAAAGTGAAGCTTAAAATTTTTTCATACAAATTTTTTAATTCAAACGCTTAATAATTCACACGTATAAAATAGATCGTTTCGCAGATTTTTTAATGTAGCAACTTTAAATTGAATGCCGTTGAAATGCAAAATTTGAAATTTGTAATTTTTATAAATTTGACAGTTCAAATAGTTCTGGGCAGAAAACCTAAATCAAAATTATATCATTTTCGGCATCATCATTTTCTATGATTCAAATATTTGGAATAATATTACTGGTGATGTCATAACAAACAACAACATGAATTTAAATGAAAATATTTTTAAAAAAACACAAAAAATATTTATTTTAACAAAATGTTTCTTGACATTTTAATTTTATCTTGCTATCGTTTCTGACCAATTTTTAAAAATTAGTTGTATTTGATTAAATGATGGCTTAATTTTTTGTACAAAATGCGAAAATCAGGGACGTTTATATGAATATTTACATACTATGTACACAACCAGTGAATGACAGTTTATTAATTTTATCCCGAAATTGGATCAATATGATATGCCTCAATTGCCTGTCATGAAAATTTTTCAACGAAAAATCATTCCAGAACCACAAAGATTTATAGCTCAATATAGAACAATTTTAATTTTCTCCAACCCTGAAATTCAAAGTTCCCTAGAACATTAATTGTTAGTTCTAGCAACTTGTAAATCTTCCAGAAGTAGGCAATGGAATCAGGTAAATCTATAAAAACACTTTCCGAAAAATAAAAAACTATTTTTTGAAAATTCGTATTCTTTAATTGGTTGAATTTAACTGTATTTCATTTAAGATTGAATTATGTTCTTTGGTTTAAATATAAACTATTACCAAAAACCACCCCTATCACGTTTAACGAAACAAATCCCACGCGTCACCATTCAAAGCAGCCATCAATTTTTTTAATTAACATTAGTCACGCAATTCACCTTCACAATACAATAAGTTATATTCTACGCCCGAAAATAATATTCCTCGTCACCCAAAAACCACGCCTATCGTATTTAGAAGGTATCTCGTGTGATTTTTTTCCATTTGAAATTTACTTCTTATTTTTAGTTGAAGGCAGCTTCGATGAGGTTTGTTAAATGTGATAGGGGTGGCTTTTTCAAAATAATAATTATATTTGTGGGGAGGGGATATTTACTAGATTCTTGTAACGGCGACTGGTGTGATTATTTTGAATTTGAAAACTCTTTGGCGGTTTTAGTTTTTTTGTTGTTGTTGGAAAGTATTTTAGGGACGGAGACATCTACTCGATTCTTAGAAAGGTGGCTGGTTTGATTATTATTATTTTTGAAATATTTTGGCTGTTTTGCGTGGTGATATTTTGCATTATTTTCATTCAAAGTGCTAGGGCTTAATTTTTTAGATAACTGAATAATATTATAGGCCTGGGAAGACAGAACAATAATAATGAGATTATGTTTGTGGCTACTCATTTCTTAATGTTCTCGAAATAAGACACTTTTTGTAGTTGCCGTACCAAATAAATATTCTCGTGCTCTAGTCAGGGTATTTGCCACATAGGGGGTGGTTTCTATGAGTTGAAATTGGTTGCAGTATTTTTTTGAAAAATTAGGTAGATAAATGAATGAAGGTATTTTTTTCCAGCCTGCTGGCCTTGAAAAATCGCCTGACTCACACCTCCATATTTTATAGAATTGTCTTGAAATTAAATTCTACAAACTAACATCCAATCACACCTTAATTCCACGACCGCTCGCTCTTATCGCCTTGCTTTTCTCGCTTCGACTCCCACGCATGTCTCTATCTTCCGCCTTGCCGCGCATTGCCAATCACTGCCTCCGCAGTTGGTATCTAATACTTATCCTTCATTTGCAATATTTACAGTTCACTCATATCTACTTCCTTTCCTCTTCAGAAACTTTCCTTCTCTATTCCTCATCCTCCTTCCATTTCTTGTTCTCCATCTTACACAACCCCCCTTTTACCCAGGCAGCTGTCCTTTTGTCCTCTTTTTCATACAATAATACCCCTATCCAAATCCCACTCTTCTCCACCCCCTCGCAATCCACCAACAAGTGTTGCCCTTTGCATACGCTCACCCGTAGTTGCCATTAAACCTCGACCCTCTTATTCTCTCCTTCTCTGCTGCCTTTTCTCTCTTCATGATGTTCTTTTTCACCACCTCATACACCATTACAGTGACCTCCCTGAATGACAAGTTGTTAGTAGATTCAACTATTCAAGATGGAATTTTCGATTTGGTGCTATGCTTTTGCCAACATCAAATAGTTTTGTTTGCAGACATCGAGAAGATTTGTAGGCAATTCTGCGTTCCTTGTGAAGAGAGATGCTATCTAAAAATTCTATTGAGATACAACAGCAAGGAACCTCTGAAGACGTATCAGCTCAATACAATAAGGTATGAAAATTCGGCAGCAGCGCTGCGGTAATCTTGAAAAACGATTTCTACGTAGATGATCTTGTTACAGGAGCTGATATTCCAGAGGATGCTAAGGAACTGAGGGACGGGCTTATTTAACTCACTAATAAGAAAAAACTGCGACTGTGTAAGTGTGTTTCCGAAAGTTTGTATTTTATAGAGGTTCCTCCTGATGGATCTAATAATATTTGGCTGAAAATAGATTCACAACACCATGAAAACATGATGTGTCTTTTGGAACTCTGCTGAAGATACTTTTTTTTTGACGATTACGTTAAACCCGATGTGGGTATAATATTACTAAGCTAGTAATTCTTTCAGAAATCTCTCAATTACACGATCCATCAGTACTGGTTTCATTGGTCATCGTGTATGAAAACATTTAAATGAAAGAGTCATCGAAGCTAAAACTTGGATAAGACGACCCTGTGCGAATCAACATAATCACTTTATGGAAAGAATGTCGAAGAACGTTAAAACTGCTAAACATTTGGAGTTTATTAAGGGCTGTTAGAATTCCAAATGCGAGCAAATTATATCTTCGTAGTTGTTCTGATGCAAGTCTTAAGGCTTACGGTGCATGCACATGTCTTGAGTCGTGCAATAAAGAAAGCACGCAGTTAATTCTGTTCTGCGAAAAGTCTCGAGTTGCACCAGTAAAAACCACTACTTATTGAAAATTGGAATTTCGCGGTGAACTACTTTTAGCAAAGCTTCACAAAACATCGAAGGAAACTCAAAAAACAAAAATTGACCAAACTAAATTTTGGTCTGACTCCATGATCGTCCTAAATTGGATCCGCTCATCACCTTACATCTTGAATAAATTCGAAGCGAACAGAGTGGTTCAGATACAGGATATCACAGATTCTGCTGATTGCAGATACGTAAATACAAAGGAAAATCCTACAGACTTTATTTCTAGAGAACAACTACCTGAGGATTTGCTGAGTAATGAAATTTTAAAACTATTTGTCTCAATCGACCCGAATCTGAACAGCCTACTGGCTTATTTGAGGTCGAGGAGGTTTCAGGAAAAAAGAAGGTATTCGTTTTGGTCAATGCTGTTCCCAAGATATTCGATTTGGGGGATCGGTATTCATCGTGGCTTATGGTTTTTATCTTATGATGAGAACAAAATTGTGATGATAGTCTTAAGGTACACTTGAACTCCAAAGATACGAGCACTCCACAGATACGAGCGCTCTGACTCCAAAGGAGCGAGCGGAATTGTTTCCCACTCTAGTCGAAAGTGAGGCACGCGCGAACGCGCGCTGTTTTGAATTCGATGTTTGTTCATTGCGAATTGTATACGCGCGCATGCGCGCAGTAAGTCTGTGTGTGTTCTCACGCATTACCCCCGAAATCTAAACGTCGCAGAAGTGGGAGCCCCTTTCACGCTCGTATCTTTGGAGTTCCCGATTCCCGAGATTCTCGTATCTTTGGAGTTCGAGTGTCCTTCCAAAAAGAAACTAACATAGCTTGCTTATGACCAGGAAGTGTTCCTATCTTATTCTGACATTATAAATCGGCTTGTGTATTTTATAATTCCGTCAAAGGACAGGATTGGGAAAGATTGTTTCTTAATACATTATTATTATTTTCTTCTTCAAACTTGTTCTCGAGTGAACCCGGTTTTTTATTATAAACCAAGTGCTTAATGAGATCAGGATGTTATAAATTAATTTAATACGATGTTTGAAATCTTTTGCGATGCTGTTGTCCTTACACATCGGCCGCGAGCGTTGGAGGTTTTTAGTCGCTTGCTTCCTGATGGTCTAGAAAGTTTCTTACAATGCGACAGGTGTTTAATAAACCCAACTTCTAAGCTGCTGCCAGTACTCTTCTGACTCCTAAATGTTCAAGATGTTCAGTGGATCTTGCGTGCACATTGACTGTAACCGAAATCACAATAGGATGAATAGATGCATGTTTCACATTCCTCCATGTTGTCTTTACTTCATGCCTTAGCTCGCTATACATATGGATCTTGCTTGTATAGGTTGCCTGAAAATTCCGGTCAAGGTGACAATAGAGTGGTCCAAACTTGTTCGAATTCACACAAAAATAAATCGATTTTTTTATTGAAAAAAAATATATACTTAGAGGTGGCGCAAGCCCCATGAAGTTTAACACGTATTTCCCATCAGAAAAAAAGACGTTTTTGTAAATTTTATTGAGAATCCTCAATATTAGCTGAATCGAGTTGAAATTCAACATTTTTCCTCACAATTAGCCATAGAATATTAATAAAATATTACTTTTCAAATATCACCCCGATAAGTCTACTTCATAGGGCCCCAAAAAACCTCCATAAGTGAAAAAATGTGTTTTGCGAGTTTTGGACGCTAATTATGATTTATTTTGCGGGTTTTTAAATGCAAATTGTTTGTAATACATAAAATACTACTTTATACTGATAATTAGATGTTTACATAAATGGTTTCAACAATTTATTATTGTTTTTAGCAATTTTCTCTTAGAATAGAGTTAGAAAGTCACGGTTTAAAAAAAATCACTTTTTGTCGAATTTTCAATTAGAACGAGGTGATACCTAATTAATGTTATCAAAAATCATTGTTTCAAAAATTTATTATTATTTTTAATAATATTCTCTTTGAATAATGCTAGAAATTGCGGTTTTTTCCTAAAATTTGCAACTTCTTTTCACTTGGAGTGAGTTAATATTTATGTTAATTTTGCCAAAATAATTGCTTAAACAAATTATTATTGTTTATAGCTATCTTCTTCTATATTAATGCTAGATAGTTGCGGGTTTTTTCTTAAAATTGTTTACTTTTTGTCCAATTTTCGATTAGAGTGGAGTAATAAATAATTAAAGTCAACAAAAATAATTGTTTAAACAATTTATTATTGTTTATAACTATCTTCTCTTAGATAAGTGCTAGAAAGTTGCTGTATTTTTCTGAAATGTTTAAATATGCTTCAAATTTTCTACATAGATCATATTGAATACAACTTTTCCTCGAAATAGTTACTGAGAGACTTCAGTGAGGTATCAGAGATGCAGCAATTATCCAAAAACTTGTTTCTGCACCTTTTGCATGTTATACGTGGGTAATGGGTGCATACCTGAGTTCAAGAAACATTGCCCTGCTTTGTAAAGGATTCTCACAATCTATCATGATTTTGAGTCAGTTTCGAGGTTTCCTTTATAATCATCGTCATTTGAAACTCAATGTACAAGAGTGCTGTTTTATTATTGAACGAAGTGAAAAGTTTTTGGACCGAAGCACGCTTAACTGTGCAAAGTTATCAACACTGTTTAAAAAAAAAAGAGATTTATTTGGGAAATGGCGGATTCATCAAAAGATTTCAAATCCCAAAAATTGATGAGACCTCCAAAGAATTACCATAAAATGAAGTAATACTTTTCCCGTACTTGTATAGGAAGAAAGTCCTTGAGAATACTTGATTCTTTGATTTTGATTTGTAAACATTTTTTAGAATAATCTTTTTGAGCTGAGGGGGAGGGGTCGTTTAATTCAATTGTTTTTTATTTTAAATACCATTTTTTTTTAAATATCAACTATTATATTTTTAATTGTAAATTTATATTTTTAGGTCGAAAATTCAACTGCGTAGATGAAAACTGAACTACTTTCTAAAAAATTAGTGGTTTCCGTTGAATATCCATAATTTTAGTAGAAAATTCATCTATTTGGTTGAAAATAGCGAACTAAATAAACTAGTAATAAGTATTTTTTATAAGTACCTACTTAAAAAATATATATCATTTCGAGAATATTGACCCTTGATTGGAAAAAAATTTGAAAAATCTTTTCTTCAGATTTCTTAACAAAATACCCTGTATGTGAGTTTAAATTACCTGTACTTTCAATTAGTTCCTGACATTGGTGTAAGTTATTTACGCATTATGTCTGCCAGTAATTTAAATTTCATATTTTATTCATTTCAGTTCATGTTTCGCAAATGCAGCAGTCATCCAGTTCTAGTAGTGCTTCTCTGGTAGAGAGACGACACGTGGCTAAATATGAACATGCAGCAGACCCCGATTTCGCAGAACCCATATCTGTAGATCAATCTTATACTTCTTGTTTAAATTCGGATTCAGATGCAGAAGCGACGTCATCCGAACCAAAGCGAAAGATTATGTCACTCAAGCTTGCCTCAGCTTTAGACACTGCCAAAGTAAGTGACAGACAAGCCACACGTATTTTAGTGGCTGCCTGCGAATCTTTCGACATTGATTCTTATAGTGTTGTTATCAGTTGATCTTCAATTCTCAGGTTTCGAGACGAATCTCGCACTCTGTACGCCGAAAATATCCGATAAAAGTACGGAAACGTTACGGACAGAGCATTTATTGTGCATTGGGACGGAAAATTACTTGCATCTCTAACACGGAAAGGAAAGGTCGATCGATTACCCGCAATTGTTACTGTTGAAGACAACGAAATTCTGCTGGGAGTTCCCGAGCTGGAAAGACTATCAGGACAGGAAGAAGCTAAAGCTATTTTTGAATGCTTTCAGGAATGGAGTTTTATTGACCTTATACAAAGAATTAGCTGCTAACACTGGTGCGAGAAACGGTGCCCGTACTTTGCTGAAGGATGAAATCGAAAGGCGTCTTTTATATTTCCTGTGCAGACATCATATTCCAGAGATACTCCTAAAGAGTGCATTTGAAGTAAGTTCGGAAAAACAACAGGCCAAACCGTTCCTTTCTGCAAAAAATTGCAGGATGATTGGGCCGGTTTAGACTGCCAGAACTACGAACCTGGAATCAACGACCAATGTGTAAAAAATGCCCTAAAAAATAAGGAAAAAGATATCCTGGTCTTTCTCATGGTGAGACTCAATGACGATTACTGCCAAGAGGACAACAGGAAGATCCTTGAGCTGGCGGTATTATATTTGGGTGACATCCCAAAGCGTCAAATTTTTTTTCGTCGTCCAGATGCTATGCATCAGGCCAGGTGGATGGCAAAAGCCATTTACTGCCTAAAAATTTTCCTCCTGCAAAAGGAATAGCTCATTTCTCCTGCAGAAGAATCTACTTGTAGGCCGATTAGCGTTTTCCTGGTAATGATTTACAATTAAATACTGGGTTGAAGCTCCACGAGCAGACAAACTACCGGTTCAGGATCTGCAATTAATAAAAGACCTGCACCTCTATGCTGAAGAAGATAGGGAAGTTCCCGAGACCCTCTTAAACAAAATAAGAAACCACTTGTGGTACTTGACCCCACAAACAGCAGCGTTAGCCTTTTTTGACGATAAACTAGTACCAGAAATGAAAAATGTGATGCAAAAAGCTTTGGAAAGGGAAGACCAGCACACGGAGAACGTAAAGAACCTGCCAGACTGATCCATTCATGACATTCTCACAAAGAATATAGCCGATTTTATCTTTAAAAAAATCGAAAGATTTTTTCACTCGCTTTCAAATTGACACATCCTTTCTCAGCAAAGAAGCGAATCTTTGAAAAACTGATGTAGAAAAGCAGCAGGGTGCGACTACTTTCAGAAAATTGAAAGTGGTCAATGACGTAGCAGAACAAGAACTAAAATTGATATCTGACTTTAATTATCTTCTTACTAGAGACGAAAGTCAGAAACAATATTTACTACAAGAGGTAACAGATTACCGGAAGCAATTTCCTGACTGCAGTAAGTCTACCTTGTCCTGTGAGAAGTTATAATCAACTAATTAATTTTTTGAAGCATTTTTAATCTTTATATATGTATATTGTCATCAACAAGACGTGTTTTCTCAAGGGAAGGAGTGTGGGGGGGGGCTGATATTAAAATATTTGCACTTCCACATTTTTCTTTTGCGCTTTGCAATAAACTTCTTGTTGTAATTCAAAACAAAACTTTTACAAGTAATTGAAAGACCTAGTCCTCTCACCTACTCCTAATTATTCCATTCTTTGTTTTTGGTCTCTTGTGTTACTATTATTACCTCAATAAGTGAAAAGTGGACAAATAGTTGAAAATTTCAGAAAAACCCCGCAACTATCTGACATTATTATAGATGAAGATAGTTATGAACAACAATAGATTGTTTAAACAATTATTTTTGCTGAATTTAATTAATTATTAAGTCACTCCAAGTAAAAAATAGACAAATAGCTGAAAATTTCAGAGAAAACCGAAACTCTACCATCAAGCAAAGTTAATATTCTTAACAATAATAATAAATTGTTTAAACAATTATTTGTGTTAACTTTAATTAATCATTTTTCACTCTAATTGAAAATTGGACAAAAAATTTCAAATTTGAAAAAAAAACCTCAATTTCTAGCATTATTCAAAGAGAATATTATTTAAAATAATAATTTATATATTTTTTTTCTCACATTAATTAGGTATTAATTCACTCTAGTACAATTTATGTAAACATCTAATTATCAGTATAAAGTAGTATTTTATGTATCAGAAACAACTTGCATTATAAAAACAGCAAAAAAATCATAATTAGCGCTGAAACTCGCAAAATCCATCTTTTCACTTATTACAAAAACGTCTTTTTTCTGATGGAAAATACGTGTTAAACTTCATGGGGCTTGCGCCACCTCTAAATATCATTTGAAAAAAATGGACTTATTTTTGTGTGGATTCGAACAAATTTCCGGGCGTTATTCATAAAAATTCGAGAGAAAAAAATGTTTGAACCGCCCTAATGATCCGTCTGGATAGTAATATCCCACTATAATATGTAATCTTCGTTTTCTGAAATGGGCACTGAAATTTATCTATAGAAAGGCATCCATTCTATTAAGAGTCCTAGGTTTAGGGCAATTTGTTGATGTATAATGTCCGCCACATCGTATGTCTGTGCATACTTTCTCTCTGAGACATTACGCGACAACCATCAATAATGTGCTCGATGGATTCGTTGGTATCTCCACATAATCGGCACCAATCAACCACGTCTTGTCAACACTGTCCTGAATCGCAAAAACGAATCCTTGCACTTCTGGAAACAGCATGCCCTTTTTAGCCAAATATTAGATGCCTCACCATCCACTTCATGTTGATCTATCGTTTTGGGGTGCTCGCCGTGGATGAATTTTGGTCTCCATTGCGTTTAAAAGGGTTGCCTTTTATATTTTGAGCCTAATAATGAAAAGACAATAATTGATCATCGAAAATGGCTTTATTGTTTTTCAAAGGGGCCGTTCAAAAAATGCCTAACGCTTCTTCTGGCAATGTTGACACGCCCCCCCCCCCCTCACACACGTAACGCTTTTTCTGTAGTAAGTGTATGTAATTGTATGTAAAATTAATTATACTACTCGCAACTCTTGTGTCTGGTAGAAAATGTATTATAATACTTATATTCTCTTACGGCTGATTGAAAATGACATATACTACTTGCAGACGATTTTTGAACTATCGGAATTTACTTCTACTGTTATAAATGCTGATTTCATTTCGATGTTTAAGTTAAGTTGTTTGATGTTAAGTTAAGTTTATGTTAAGTTAAGTTAAGTTTTTTTTTTTTAAGTTAAGTTGTTTTGATGTTAAGTTATGTTTTAAGCCCGTACTGGAACTTTAATGAATAGCGTCCGAAATAGAATCAGTTCTGATATTAGCAAAAAGTTTTTTAAAGAATTTCATTACTTACCTGAAATAATTAGAAAGTAATTAAGGTTGGCGCAAATAAAACAGGTCTATAGCAGGGTTATACTTGACCGGTTAGTTTTACGAAAAATTCCGTAATACTAGTGAGTATCTAGTGAGTATATCAGGGTAATTGCCAAAAAGCTTCCTATTTTAGACAATGAGATTTTCGAAAACAAATTTTTAAACCACCAAACATATTTTGTTTGTTTGATATTTGTGATGGATATGAATTTCATGACATGCGACTATAATCAAACAAAATATTTCAAAAATATTTTAATAATATATACAGAACAGATAAAAATGTTTAAAAATATAAGGAAAATTATTATTCTCACGGTTTATTTGATTTTGACATCAGCGTTTCAAAACATCTTCTCATGTTATAGTATACTAAATTAATATGAAACATTACCGGATATTTTATAAGAAATATTATCAAAAATAATTATCATTATTTACTGTTACTTAAAATCAACCATGATAAATCGCTTTTTAACCATACTGAAATCCACAAGTCTAAAATGTTGAACTCTTCTCTTGATTTTTATCTTTTTCAACTCAATACAAGTGATATCTGTAAAACTGAAATATTTAAAAAATGATTTTAATATTAAATTGCAATTTTTCATTTTAAATTTTTAGTTTGGACAGGTGCATGATAAGACACTTTGCGTATTTTTAAATTTTTTATTTCTTAACGAAGTTGTCTAAAATTTTGAAACTTTACCAAATTGTGCTTTGATATAATAACTTTAGTGGAATGATTTTAGAAAAAATGTACCATTCAAAAGAAAATTGGAAAATTACTGTTAATTAATAATACTGCTATGTAATACTAATACGAATACTATTAATACTGTTAATTATATAGTTAAAAATCGATTTATCAACTTCGATTTCAAATAACAATTAGTAATGATCACTATTTTTGCGTAATATTTTTTATAAAATGTCCGATAGCGGTTCAGATTAATTTATCATAGTACGAAGTGAGAGGATTTTTTGAAACGCTGAGGTCAAAATGAAATAAATCATGAAAATAGTAATTTTTCATATATATTAAAATATTTTTATCTGTTCTGAATATATTTTAAAAAGATGTTTTAATTTTTTTTGTCATAGTCGCATGTCCTGCGACGCGACCTATAGCAACGTGTACAATTTATATCCATCACAAATACATTCCTTGATTTTTTAGTTTCATATTTTCATACGCTCTTGAGTTACTCTTAATTTAAAATAATATTTGAGGCGTTTGGAAAATTTTTTGTTTTTGAAAATCTTATTCTATAAAATGGTCAACTTCTGTGAATCTCTCTTATGCACTTCAATGAGACCATATCAGCTGTGAATCTCTCTTATGCACTTCAATGAGACCATATCAGCTGTGAATCTCTCTTATACACTTCAATGAGACCATTTCAGAAAAAGTTTATTATATAAAGAAAATGTGGACAATCTTACCAGAAATTAAGATTATTTAGAAGTTTTGAAGAGATTAAAAAATATTAAAAATTTGAAAATATTTCAAAAATTTTGAAACAAAATGTCGAAACTTTTTAAGAATTTTGAAAGGTTTCAAGAGTAGTTGAGGTTATTAAGATACCTGAGAAAATTACAAATGATTTTGTATTTTACATAATTAATTTATGTAGAAAATTTAAAAAAATTTCAAGAGATTTCTGTATTTCTAAAAAATGCTAAAAAAATCTTTTCGGTTAAAAACGCAATTGTTTGGTTGAAAATGAATTTGTTTGGTTAAGAATTTATCTATTTTGTTGATAAGAACAAAAGTTCACTCAAAAACAATTTTTTTTAATAAACCACCTGTTTTTGTATACCCACAATACCTTAATTGACGAGCATCTTTAGCAATTAAATATTACAATTTTGTTTCTGTGGAAGACTGAAATAAAGATTACATGGATAATCATGATTTTTCCCAATAATATTAATACAATCAGAGTTGCTCGTTATTTGGGATAATACAAAATTACACTAAATTTTAAAGACGCAACTTGCGACTCTGAAGAAGAGAATGTTTTTCATATAAATGTCCAATTTGTGAAACTTTACGAGGTTTTTAAGAGATCCTCAGGTGGAAAATTTCTTTGAGATTGCAGGTGTCTCTAGGATAAATTTAATAGGACTCCAGGTGCAAAGGCCTTACCCCATTATACCACAAAGCTACTTCCTCTAAGTTGAGGTTGCATATTTTCCCAAAGTAAATTTCCTGAATAAAGAGATCCTTTGCATCAGTAAAATACAGTAAAGCCTAAAATGAAAACTACACTAGACTTTGGATTGTAGCAATTTCGATTCGGGTGTTCTAAGAATTCCACAGCAGTGGCGGCTGTGGATGAGAACAGCCGCGGGGGGATGTGCCGTGGTCACTCATGCATGACCAAACAGAAGCATAGCGATAAGGCGCAGTACCCTAACGGCCTAGCTGTAACTGCGTCACGTTGCGCAACATTACGATACGGTCCTGATGCTCACGTTTCGGTGAATTTTGATTCAAGCCAAGGTCAGAACCAATCCCGCTACTGCGCGAGAGCTTACGACTTACACGCTCGTTCAGAAGAATCTAAGTTGGTGTTTTCTCGATTGGTGACGTCACAGCGAAGTAATGTGGCATTTAGTCCGCTAGAGAACTAAGTCATTCCATGCACATCCCCAATCTACCCCTTCTCCCTGCAAGTGCGCATCACAACTTAGATTCTTCTGAACGAGCGTAGTCGCTCGTTCCGGCCTGCGGTGATTGGGAAAAGCATCGTGTGCAACGAGCGGGATACGTCGATTACCAACGGGCATGAAGTTTGCCACGCTCACTACGCTCGCGTGGCAGACTTCATCCTCGTTGGTAATCGACGCTGTATCCCGCTTATTATACAATCTACTATTAATTCTGGGAATTTCATCTGAAACGTGTTGCGGGCGGATCCAAGGAAATAGTTATAACCCTCTAGAACATGCATTTTCTCGAGAATTTGTAACATTTCCAAAGTGATTTTATTAAAAAAAAATTATTTTGGGAAAGTTTTTAAAATGTGCAAAAATGTAAAGTGATAAAATACAACATTCAAATACTACGTCTGATTTATTAAATTTACTTTAAAAATAGCTGTTTCCTATTACTTCTATCCAAAGTCGGCTATTAAATGATGAAATAACAAATTCAAATGCTACTCAATCATTATATCGTCACTGAATTAAAAAATCTCAGATTATTTGGAAATATGCCCACAACACGTTTCAGACGAAAATCAGTGGACTTACCCTCCGCATTCAATAGTTCAAAATATTTGTCCCAATCAAAAAAATTTTCCGAAACACATTCTAAAAGTCAGTTTCATATTATAAAATAATTTTCATTCCACCAAAAACATCTGCGATGCAAACATTCTGCCAAGTAAAACCACATGAATTTGTGAAATCAATGTTGGCCAAGTTATTCAGAAATCAATATTCATAGCAAAATATATTTAAAAACTTTATTCATAAAGAATCCCAGAGAAAAATTTCAAATAAATTTTAAAAAGCCATTTTAGACATTTTAAAACTTGGCAGGGTTATATTATACCATCAATCTCCCTACACAAAAAAATACAATTTATCCCGCCGAGATTTTAAATATCTGAAATGCCTTTTTAATTTTTATTCTAAAAACTTCTATAGGGTTCTTCACAGAAAAAGTTTCTTAATATATTTTATTATGAATATTTATATCTTAATTTCTTGGCCAACTTAGATTTCACAAATTCATGTAGTTATTTTTGGCAGATTTTTTGCATCGCAGTTGTTCTTGGTGATGTTTCATGTATTTTGTAATTTTTTTTAATAAGATAGATACACTCAATCAATTTAATTTTAATTAAGGCTGAGTCTAGTCGTCCCAAAAAATTAACCGAGCTGGAAATGGGGATAGACTAGTCGTCCCGCAATTTCGAGAAGACGAGACACTCCGTTTAATTAAATTACTAATTTACTAGATTTGATTAATTGAGAGTACTGATTGAGTATTGATTTTACATCAGAAATTATTTGATTAATTGATTTATTCTTTATTTAATTTAATGGTACCATTACTCAATGGAACAATGATTGAGGAATAGGAGAGAGTGGGGTATGGTGTCTCGCTTTGACTTAAATGCCCAATAAATTACGATTGAAATGTTATTTTGATGTGTGTATTTTTTAAGGTGAAACTTACATTACAAGGGAACATGTATTATTACTCCGAACCGCTTTTTAATTGATTCATTATTTGATATTTAAATAATTGATGGATGTTGCATTTCAGTCAGCGTACCCCATACACTGGGGTATGCAGACCGTCATATCAATGCCGTTTATTTAAACAATATGAACATTGTACAATAAAAATTATATGGTATAATAATTCTAGAAAGTGTAATGTAACGAAAAAAAAATTACTCCAGGCATTTTCAACACTCTTACACCCTGCTGAAATGCATGGGCACGCCGCGGCGCGGCGTCATGCCCCATATGTGACGGCCCAAGATATAATTAATTTTAATATATTTAAAACGTTCATAGAAACAAATCATGATACCAGAAGTTTAATAAAATACTTTACCTATTAAAATCTACATTTTTCCTGCTTTACGTATTTCAAAATATGCTGTAAGTGCTTAATTTCAGCCAAAGACTTTTTCATCGGTTTCCGCCAAAACTGTTTTTTCATAATTGCTCTTCTGATGCGAATCTGAAAAGAGAAACTGCATCAAATTACTATTTTTCTAAACAGAAAAACTATTTTATGTGAAAAACTAATATGCATATAAAAAAATACGGGCGTTATTTGTAATAGTCACCATGCCCCGCACCGACACCATACCCCACTCTTTCCTACATAATTTTCCTTTTTTTCCTTCAGTCATAACAGCCGCACATAAGTAAAACTGAAGTATATATAAAGTTAGTACATTCTGGACCACCCTAATCAGCACAAATTTAGTATTGGTTGTTTTTATGTTTTGTTTTGTTTGTTTTAATCTGACAGTTTCTAAGGCATTAACATAAAATGACTCCTAACCTTTTTTTGTAATGGTTTTTCAGTCAGCCGAGAATTGCACCCAGAATCCAAAAAAGGTCCAAAATACATGATTATTTCAGATAAGGATTCTTTTCAGGTTTTTTCACTTGCCTACCGCGAATCTTGATTTTCACCCTGAGTATTTTAAATTTAAAAATTTATTTTTTTAAATTATTTTTATATTAACAATTGAAAGTTTTATTTCGAATAGCGTCTAGATTTCAAAACATAAATTAAAAATAATTTAAATCCAGAATTATTCCATTTTTAGAAAAACATGAAAAAAAGTGACCAGGTGTCTACTAATTTTTGTCAACCAAATTCTCAGTTATTCCTCGGTTATTTCCCGCTTTTTCCCTGTTTTTTCTTGGTTGTAAATATCAAATCACCTCTACTAGAAGCATGAATAAAGCGCATTTAAAATAAGGTTTTGGTATGTGTAAGTTTATTTATTGTGACATCTTATTAAATTTAAACAAAATAATATTTCCCATATTATCGGAAATACAATACAATTTTGATGTATTAAGTATCCACGCAGATTTGTTTAACATGACGGTTGTTCCTTTTTATAAACATATATTTGGTTAGCTATTTTTGCTATTCTAATTGGTAAATAATTCTTAGATATAATTTGTAATGTCTTTGGTATAAGCAATTAATTATTACTGAAGAATAATTACAAAAAACTATTTTAAATATTTTATTATGACAGTTTAATTATACTAACATGCGTTTATAACATAGTTGATGTAAAATTCCCTGAGTATAAAAATAAATAATTTTTATAATCCAATCGCTAATACCAAAGAAATTAAAAACTATATCTTGAATTTTTGTTCGAAATCTTCAAAAACCTATATTTTGTTTCAAATGTTTTGAAATCTATATTAGTTTTAAATTATTTTTGAATCTTTTCAACACTTCTACATATCTCCTAAACTACTTGAATATTTTCTAAAATGTTGTATTCTTAAAAAAATTGAAAAATTATGCTTTAAAATCTTTTACATTCTTTTTAGAAATTTTAGGAAATCATCTAATCATTTAATTGAGAAAACTTTTTTATTCTCTTGAAATTTTTCAAAATTCTTGAAACACTTCTACATTTTGTTCCGAAATCTTCAGAAATTCATATTTTGTTTGAAATATTTTTAAATCTTTTCAAATTTTGAATGATATTTGAAAAAAGACGAATTTTCAACAAAATAGTTGAATCTTGAACAAAAAAAATTAATTTTCTACTTGAAAATTGAATTTTTAAGCGAAAAGATTTTTTTCGACATTTTTAGAAATATATAAATGTTCTGAAATTTTTTGAAATTGTCTTCAAAAATTAATTATGTAAAATTGAAACCCATTTATAATTTTCACAGTAATCTGAACAACCTTAATAGCTCTCGAAACTTTTCAAAATTCTTAAAAAGTTTCGATTTTTTTCGAAATCTTTAAAAACTTCTAAACATTATAAAAACCTTTGAAAATGATTTCAATTTTTCCTAAAATGGTGGCATTTTCTAAAATTTTTAAAAAATCTGCATAAATTGACAAATTGCCTTAAAAGCGTCCTGATTCGTTTTTGAAAATTTTGGAAATTTTGTTTAATGTTTGGAAATATTTTCTCAAAATTAATTTTACAAAATAAAAATCATTTGAAATTTTCCCAGAAATCTTAAGAACATTTTTTGATTCTCTCAAAACCTTTGAAATTGCAAATTTTCCTTAACTTTAAATGAGATTCCCGGCTTGAATTTGTTTTCCTGATTAATTCACGGATGTTCCCGGTTTTATTTTAATTCTCGGTTTTGGCATTGAAACAGAATTCGGGATCATAAGGGGATTATTTACGCTCTAGGTATCTGGGGATTCTGGTAATGGTGGGTGTAGGTACCCGCCTGCAAATAGACCGGATTCTGTTAGGAACTGGCATGTGAGGGCACGTGTACATACCAGCTTACAGGGTTTACTTTCGAGACTTAGACGACCCGGCTAGCTTCGTGGAAGTTTATCTTTTCCCAAAGAATGAAGGCAGTAAACGGAAGAGAATGTTTGCCAGCTTCCAAGATGAACCTCTCAAATATATGTACAAGGGATTATCCACTGCAAACAGAATTAAGAAAATAATAAATTAGATAATTACTACCTTAGACAAAACTTTTCTAATTGTGTTTCCAACAGTAAACGTTTTTTGACTATTAATATCCATATATTTAAATAAATATTATAATTCCAATTCTCATAAAACTTACACTTATTTTTAACTCATTATTAATTCATTGTTTTCTAGTACCGGGATTTATTTCTCAAATGCACCCACTCAAAAAATCATTATTGTCTGATATAAGCGAAACTTGGAGGGGTATTGTCCTGGATTACAAGTGGATTACAAAGGATTAAACTGGAGTGGCGGATTATTTTGGATTACTTGGATTACGCTCAATTACAATTACACCTAGAATAATTAGATAACTTCGGATTACAAGTGGATTACTCAGAGTTACTAGCGGATCAGTCTGGATTACAAGTGGATTTCCTAGGAATACAGATGAAATCCGTGGCATCGCAAGTTCAGTATGATAAATGGAGTACTTAGGATTAAAAGTGCATTGCGGTTAACAAGTAGATTAAATAGGGTTAGAAGTAGAATACCTAGGATTACAAGTAGAATACCTAGGATTGTAAGTGGATTACCTAGTATTACAAGTATGTTACAAGTGAATTAATGAGGATTTCAAGGGTGTGATCTTGAATCACAAGTGGATTACAGAGGATTAGATGTGGGTTAATTGGACTATTCCGGATTATAAGTATATTACCTAGGGTTAAAAGTTTATTGTCTAGTGTTATAACTTATAAGTAGATTGTCTAGGGTTACAACTGGATTTTCAAGGATTATAAGTGGATTACAGAGGATTACATATGGATTACCTAGGATTACAAGTCAAATACTCGTATAACCCTAGATTACTAGGGTTACTCTATATAACAAGTGGTTTACCTACGATTACACTAGATTAGTGGGATTATGACGGATTACTTAGATTACTCCAGATTACAAGGGGATTACGACGGATTCCAATTGGATTACAAGTGGATTACCCTAGATATCTCTGGATTACCGAGAATAACAAGTGGCTTGCAAGTGGATTACGTAGGATCACAAGTGGAAGACCGCGCATTTCAAAGGGATTACTTGGACTACAGCGGATTACAAGTGGATTATCTTGGGTTACAAGTTTATTGTCTAGAGTTGCAAGTGGATTGCACAGGATTACAACGGGATTATCTAGGATAACAAGTAGATTACAGCGTATTACAAGCGGATTATCTAGGATTACAAGTGGATCTCCCAGGATTACAAGTAGATTCTAGAAGAGTGCAAATATATTATCTTGGATTACAGAGGGATTATTTAGAATTACAAGTGGATTACCATGAGTTACTTGAATGATTGAAGATGGAGAGACTAATTTAATTTAAAAAATTTACAATTGGATTACCTAGCATTACAAATTGATTAGAAGTGAATTTCCAAGAATTACTGTGAATTGCAGATGGATTGCCCATGGTTGGAAGTTGATTACTTAAAATTACACTGGAAGACTTTTATGCCCCGGATTACTCCGGATTACCAGTTTGGATAACCGAGCGGTCCAGCGGATGTTGGATATACCGAAGAACTTAAAACTTATTTTCTTCAATAAAAAATTTAATTTCAATTTTTCATCTCAAGGTACTTCAAGGAACAAATCCAAGTTTTCTTTCTTGTCTAAATAATATTTCAACAAAAGTGCCCTTCCATGAAAAAAGTCTAATTTAATATTGGTCTTTATTTTTGAAGGTCAACTATTTATTTACTCAAAAAATGGTTGCGACCAATGAAAAGGACGTGAGAAACAACTCATCACTAATTTTCGTGAATAAGAACAAAAAATACCATTTTTTAACTTTAAGTATCTGAAAGCGAAAACCTTGAGCTAACTTTTAAGGTAAAAATCTTAAAAAATATGCCTTTTTCCAAGAAAGTCAAATTTGTTTTCGACTTTTATTTTTGAAGGTCAAGTTTCTTTTTAATATGCTTATGGTTATTGGAAAGGGCGTGAAAACCCCTATGGAAATCGTACTGGACGAATTTTTTTATCGCCATTAGAAGAATTTAAGCCCAAACTGACGATATGCATGATTATCCCAAAGTGTTCACCCCCTCTCCCTCATTAAATATTTATCCATTTGATAAAATAACACGTTGCCCAAGTTAGACTTAGATTGAAGAACTTCGATTTTTGAGTGTGTACACTTGAGGAATACGAGTTGAAGCGAGTTGGAGTTTAAAAACTTCAAAATTTATTTCCCGTAAATTTAAAACTAGATGAAATCTGGAAACAATGTAAAACCTCAAGAATTGGTGAAATATTCTGAAACAGCACTTTAGGGTCAAGGAAGTGTAAAAAGTTACAATTTTCCTGGAAGAAGTAATTATACTATTTGTTTTTTTGAAAATGAACGTATCAAATATTTAAAATGAAAAAAGGTGTTTTAAAAACGGAAAACTATTTGTATTATTTGCAAAAGTGGAAATCAAGCATTGAATTTCAACAATAGTTGATAATTAATTTTCAGGTATCTGATTAAACACTAGGGTGGGCCAAAAAAACTAAAAATTATTAGATTCGTTAGTAATAGGACTGGAAAGTTTCTTCGCGGCATAAAGAACAAATTAAAATAAAAAATAATATACACTTTTGTTAATTTGTACCTAAAGTTGTCAAAAGAAAAAGTATTAAAAAAATGTTTTGCCATTCTATTTTTAATAAACGAAAGAAACATGTACATATTTTTAAGTCACAAATTATTATTTTTCTTTTTTTTACAGATCATGTGTAAACGGATTTTTACAGATCTTGTGTAAAAATGGCTCATGTTTCAGGATACGTAAACAATAGAACAAAATTTTGGTTTGAAACTTAAAAATATGTACGTGCTTCCTTAGTTTATAAAAAAGAATATCAAAAAATAATAAAAATAAAAACATTTTTTTACAACTTTAGGTCTACAAATTAACAAAATTGCATGTTTCGTCATATTTTTAAATACTCTGGAAATCCCATTTGAGTGCGGCTTCGGACATGGTCCTAAATGGTCTTTACTTAAAGCGAACACATTTGCTCCCTCCGAACGCAAACTGGTAGGGGCGCGTGAATCATTTCTATTGGATTTGGACGGATGACGTAACCTGGTGCAACTAACGCGCTGAGTGCGGCCCTCCTGTTGTTTGTCACGCTTGACGGAGCCACTGCCTCCCCTTTCGGCCCTGCGGCTCCTCCACCAGGAAACCGCCGCGGAATCAACTCTCGGATCGACGTAATTGAGAGATACCTAAATGGAATTCCCAGTGAATTATATTTCGACAACATTTTTTTACTTTTTCCCGTCTGTTATTTACTTCCAAAAACTTTACACACACAAAATTGAACAAAAATTTGAAAAATTTAAAACTTGCAATCAACTTGCCCATTGGTGAATAATCTTTCTATTTATTTTTTTTTTAATTTGTTCGTAATGCAAAAAAGAAACTTTTCGGTGTTTTTACCAATGAATCTAATCATTTTGAGTTTTTAGGCACTTTTAAAATTATTGAAAGTTTGTAAGCTCGTAACAATGTAAAATTTTAAACATTTGAAATTGAGCCATTAGAAGTCATTCAATTTATAAATTTTACCTTAGATTTCTTTAAACTCAGGGTGGCCATTTAAATTCAGAAAAATATTCCCGTTTATTTGCCGGTTTTCCTTTTCAAAAATTATATTTACTAACTGCTTTAGTATATAAGTTCGAAAAAGGATTAAGCCTTTTGGAACTCAAAGGTAAAACATATAACGTATATTACTGTAAAATTGATTTAATAAAATACTAATTTTTTTACAAAATTAATAAATAATTTAGGGTGTATTCGCGTTTTTTTAACAAAGATGAAAAATATAAATTTTGGATTTTCGATAAGAAATTATACTTCAATCCTTGACACTGGCCAACTTTAAATTGTATAATAAAATGAACAATATATATATCCCATTGCATTACGAAGACTGTATATAATTTGCAAAAAAAATGATTTCGTAAAATCCAAGCAGACACACGTTATGTTGGTACCTTTTGGTGTCTAAATAAGCTGTGTAAAAGAAGAAACCGATTGGATAATATTTAGAGGAGAATTCTTATTAGCGTAATATAAAGAAGAAACAAGTGTTAACCATTTTTATTTATAGAATACCTGAACAATTTTGAATTTTCTGGGATAATTAGGCATTTTTATATAAATAATTATAATTTAAAATATATTGCACATGTTTACAATGATAATTAATTTTTTTTTTGAATAATTGCCCTCTTAAATGAAAATGATGTAAAAGTGTCCCAGATAAGTTTTATTTGTTTGAAATAAACAAATAAGAAATAGGTTCCATTTGCTTAAAAAAATATAAATTCATCAAAATTAATGTCAAATCTGATGAAAAGAAAAAGTCTAAATTTTAAATATTTTACATTAAAATGAGTTTAACTTTTTTCAAATTATATATAGTCTTAGTAATGCAATTAGATGATTCTACGTGTATAAAAATGTATAACATACCTACTTTATCAATTACTTTATTACTTTACCGAGGTTCTGTGTCATTTTCACGGCCAGTGTCATTTGCATGGATGGCAGTTGCTCCCAGTGGGACCCTGTGATGGTTGTTTGACCAAGTCTAGGGTTTAATGTTTCTGTTTAATATTGTCAAAAAACATTTTTGTAAGAAACGCAATTACTGAGCAAACAGTCTTATTTAACAAATTATATAAAATTAATTAGCAGAGGAAAATATCCGTTCGAGGCATAAAATGTCAAGAATTGATCCCGAGATACGCCCCTAAAGTCGACATGTCGACGAAATTGACTATTCTTTTGCAGAACGTCCTAATTTATTTACGAAAAATGTAAAGTATCCATTAGGTATAACTTTTATTATGCTTTTATTATTATTATTTGAACGAGCGATCAACATATGCATGCTTTAAATTCATAAATATACCTAGATGTAAGCACTGAGCACAGTTTCAAAGACATTTCTTTAAAGAGCTAGCCCATATTTATTGCAAAAATAAAAGCAAATTAAAAAAATTCCCGATTTTAAACAAAATTCTCGGCAATTTCCCGCTGCTTGAAATTCCACACTGATTTCCAGTTTTCCAGGTTAGTGACTACTTCAATGGAACATTCAGGATAAAATATTCTTGAATTTTGAACTTATAAAAATGCAATATTTCAAAATGTAGCGTAAAAATTGAACAATATATAATTTTAACCATTCAGCAAATTCTAATTAAACAAATTTTTAAATACTGTGACGATTTGGAAATGTTTAAATTAATTTAATGCATCTAAAACATTCTATTTTGTAGGACAGTCACATGGCAGGACAATTATTTATACTTATTAATTTGAATATCATTTCTAAAACAGTCCTACAAATATTGTTAAACTCTATGTAAAAGTTCTTTGATACAAGTCTGACCTGTTTTTGGCAGGACACAAATCGACGAAAACTGTTTGAAACTTGTTTCGCTCAGTAGGCTCTTTTTTAAACAAATTCACTTTTAATGACTAATTTGCCGTCAAGAACTCCGTCAACTTCAATAAAAATTCTATTTATTATCAATTAGGGGGGCGGCGCCGAATGCGGCGCGGCAGCTAATGTGGCGCGTTCGAGTTTTCGAATATTAACGCAGAAGTTTCATGTAAACTTATAAATTTGTTTGGAAATTTACTGTTCCGAGTTTTTTGAATGCTTTAAAGTTTGAAATTATGAGTAAAATTAATAAACTTTTATGTAAAAAATCTTTATTGAATACTATTCACATGCGACTAATATGACGCATTCGGGACTAAACTCGGCAGGTAACTTGGCGCACAAGTTTTTGGTTTGTTTTGCTCCGAGAATAATATTTTCTTTCTAATATACATGATAAAGTTTTATTCTAATAATTATCCTATATTTTATAGTTATTTTAGAATAATTATTTTTTGACAACTTTTTACCAGTTTTCGGGTTAGGTTTGTTCTGACAGAATAAATATTTAGAAGGTTTAGAGTAATGATATTATTTAGATTCACGCTCATTTAAAGTTGCTATGTGTGAATCGTATTTTTACCATTGGGTGTGATCTTTAAAGACCTCCATTTTATATTGAATTTCAACCCATTCAAGCGCACATTACTGAATCATAGAATGCCCATAGGAATTATTTCAGGTTGCTCAGTCTCATTCAACTCTATTCACTCCGCAATTTAACGAATGCGGAATGGCAGATTTAAAGCACTGCGCACAGGTGACGGATTAAAAATGTGGCCAACCGATTGGATTTTCATTCTTTCAATCTGCAAATGACAGATGCGCAATTCAAACCGACTCACTTCCTATCGGTTCTTTTTCCCTGGGAAAGGAGATAAATATAACTTTTAAGCATTCTAACCTATAAAATTGTATAAAAATCAAACTTTTAATTAGAACATTTTAAAATTCAATGGTCTTCTAAAATTCAATTTTATAAATGTAAAGATTTTTAGAAAAAAAATCTGGACATTTTAACCTAGCATTTTTATTAACAAATTATCACTGCATGTAGTATTTAACTCGATCTTCTAATTTTG
Source organism: Andricus grossulariae (assembly GCA_011634705.1). Taxonomy (NCBI): domain Eukaryota; kingdom Metazoa; phylum Arthropoda; class Insecta; order Hymenoptera; family Cynipidae; genus Andricus; species Andricus grossulariae. The sequence goes on from JAABKJ010007545.1 coordinate 221,809,153, forward strand.
TATTTTAGGACTAACTTTTGGTTAAATTTAATAGAAAAAAGAATTACTCAAATGTTTTACAGCAGTAGATGATTTTCTGAATTCAGACAGAAATTACTTTTATTATAAAAGAAGAAAAATATTACTTTCAAGAATTCTAACCTATAAAATTCTTTGAAAATTAAACTTATAATTAGAAATTTCAAAAAATGCACTCATCTTCTCAGTGCATTTTCTACATGTACAAATTTTGAGAAAAATGCCTTGCCATTTTAAGCTACCATTTTTTTCCACAAATTACAATTACATGTAATATATTTTTTGATTTGTGAGTTTTGTATTTTCACATTAACTTTCGGTAGAATGTAATAGAAAGAAGAACTATTCTGATGGTTATCTCAAAATCTTTACATTTAAAAAATGTACTTAGAAGATAATTGAATTTTAGTAAGTTCCAGTTATAAGTTTGAAAGAAATATTTGTCTCCGTTTATATTGAAAAGTGATTTTTGCAGTGTAAGAAAATCTGCGGCTCATGTAAACTATTTGACTGATCTTTTTATCTTGCAAATTCAACAATTTGGTTCACATTTTTTCTTTCTTTTTTGAAAAATCTTTCTTTGTAAAAAATTAATCTTTTTTTGTTGAATATTCTACTTTAATTTAAGATTTCATGTTTATTAGTAGAAATTGCATCTTTTTTTGGTTAAAATTTAATCTGCTCTGGATAAGGATTTAACTATTTTGTTTAAAACTCTCATTTTTTTGTGGAAGATTCATAAATTTGGTTGAAAATTTATCTCATTCAATGAAAATTGAACGATTTTGATGTAAAATCGTCTTTTTTGTACGAAAATTAGTTGTTTTTAACTGAAAATTCAACTATTTCATTTTTGGGTTGAAAATTTATATTTTTAATTGAAAATTCAAATTTTGGTTTAAAAATTCGTGTATTTCGTTAAAATTGCATTGCTTTTCCTAACAATTCAACAGTTTGATTGACATTTTTTCTCTCTCTTGATTGAAAAATCTTTCTTAGTTCAAAATTCGTAGTTTTTGGTTAAATTCAAGTATTTAAACAAATTTTTAATTCAGATAATTTTTGTCGAAATATCAACTATTACATTTGTCGTTGAGAATTAATTTTTTCGATTGAAAATTGAATTACTTGGTTGGAAGCTAAACTACTTTGTTAAAAATTAATTTTTTGGGTTAAAGTTTCATAATTTTAATTGAAAATTCATCTCTTTTGTTGAAAATTCAACTAGTTTTTGAAAATTCGTTTCTGTGGTTGAAAATTATGTTTTCAACTGAAAATGTAACTATTCAATTTTTGGTTAAGAATTTATCTTCTTTATTTGAAAATTCATGTATTTTGTTTCAAATGCAACTACAGTAAACTTCCTTTTATTTTAAGGTCCTTGAAACGTACCCGACCAATTATTTTAAGGGGCTAGTCTAGTTTCTCGGGCGGAAAATGGAGGTGATTTTTCGGGACTTATAAAAAAAAACTATGCAGTCAAATATTTTACATTTTTGAGGATATATACAGATAATATTGACAAGTTAATACACAAAATTTCATGAAAAAATATCATCTGTAAGCCGAGTTACACACTCCGATGTCGAGTCATCCGACATGCGACTTTTTCGAGAAAATATCCGAAACGTAAAGGTACGTTACAAAGGTCTCGATAGTAATATTTTTCAAGTGTTTTAAGTCGTGAAAAAATACTCAATTTATACCAACGAGGGCGCTCTTCGGGCCTCTTTTTTTATTAGTCATCCACTGAGGCGGAGGAGAGTGTACAGGGACCGTGGTGGGAGATGACGAAACTGCGCAATTTTAAATAAGTGCGTGTAGGGGGTTTAATTGAAGTGAACTTTAAAATAAGCGGTCTTTAAAATAAACGGAAGTTGAAAATTCTTTTTTATCTTGGTTGAGTTCACTTTTTTAACTAAAAATTTAACTGAATTTGAAGTATAGGAAGCTAAAATAAAAATTTGTTTAAATTATTATTCAAGTTCGTGGAATGCTGGGACAAATCAAGAAATTATTAATTATTTCATTAGTATTATTTATTTCAAATCTTTCTAAATTAAACATATCAATTTAATCACTAGAAACGTTTACCATTAAGAAATTACTTATTATTATTATTATTATTTATAATGAAATCGTGAAATTGTATATACATACTCTGAGTCGATTGATTAAAAAAATTCGAAATACTTGAATGGCTCCGTATTATGAAAAATGATACCTGGGAAGAACCTGGAACTGTCAGGGAATTTTTTCCCAGGTTTTGAGTAGACACCTTGATAATATTTTAAGGTGACAAATATTTTGTAAATTCGCAGAGAAAAAACTAGCAGACTCATTTTTTTTAGGTGCTACTGGAATTTGATACCTCAATGGGCGTTTCAATGAGCGATCTTCGAGAACGGTGGATACGTGCATTACCAGCGTTATTAAATTATCTGTCACCAGATCTCAGCAAGGAAAATAATAATACACGAAATGAAGAAACTGTGGATGTATTATAATTATATAATATATAATTAAAATATGTATAATTTATAATTATTATAATTATAGGTATTTAAATTCCGCTTATCTACTGCTATACACATATGTGATAGGGTGGGTCGAAAACAGAAAATTCTGCAGAATTCGCAATCGCAATTCAAAATTTTTTTTTCTATTTTCTTGTTTGCAGAGTTTTTGAATTTTCTTCAGTTTCAATTTCGCTTGCATTTCTGGAGGTCAAAGAAGGCTTTCCATTTTTTTTCGGATTTTAACCAATCATTTCAGAAGCGATAATTCCTATTTAATTCACCCCTGTTTTCAAAAAAAAAATCCTAACAGGCATATAGAAATACAATAGAAAAAAATTCCTCTGAAAATTTGCTGTAATTGCCATTTCAATTCCTGAGTCTGGTTGATTCTTTTTATGATACATTTCTATGCTAAAAAGCCCACATATATGCTCAGAAAAATTTTAAACCACAAAATATAAATATAATTTCATTAAATACCTAATTATACATTTTTTAAATTTGCTGTATTTCCAATTACTATTTCTGGGTCTTGGCGAACTTTTCACAAGTACATTTTCGACACTGGAAAGTTTTCAAGTATGTGGAATAATTCTTCTCCTATTTACATAGGTATTAAACAATTTTCCAAAAACAGGTCTGAATTAAATAGAAATTATCTCTTAGAAAATAATTTATTACAATCCCTAGAAAATTGGGAGGACTTTATTGAACATCAGGAGGGCAAAAAAATAATTGAAACTAAAGAAAGCTGGCAAATTCTGCAAAAAAGAACATTTTCAAACATATTTTTCTATTAATGGTAAACGAGCTGCGTATTTATTGATTTCAAATTATTTACCAATTTTTAGAGTTCCAATACGCTATACTTCTTTGTATTGCGGCGATTTTGAATTGTGGAATTTTTTATTTTCGACCCACCCTAATATGTAAGTTGAGTTCAACAATGACAAGTATTCATATTTTATTATTGTAAGAACTTTTTTTATTTGAACATTCCACATGTAAAGGATCATCACACAAAGTATATATAATATCATTGTACTCGAGTCAAATAAGAAAATTTCATACTTATATGAATTCCATGTGGAAAGCCATCAAAATTAGTTATGTAGACCAAATCCATTTCAAATCAGACAGGTTTCTAGACTTGAAATTGCAGAATCTCTCGGGGACGAAATATATACTTTTTAAGATGAAATTAGGTAATGTGTATTTTTCCAATTTGCAACAAAAAATTCTAAGAAGTTATGCGTATTTGAATTTTGTGCTTTGTTTTTCAAAAAAACCCCGATTTTTTCTTCAAACCTCTGAACATGAAAAAAAATATTTCCTGGAAAACCCCACCTTTTTTATGCTTCCAAATATTTTTGAAAACTTTCTGCTAATAGGAGAAGGGCGTCTTATCAGAACCATACTGGCTATAAACTATTTCTGAGGCCGGGAGAATTTTTTCCCCTAAAAATGTAATCTTTGAATTTTTCTCGTATACGATGAAAAATATCGCAAATGAACAAGAGACATTTTTGTTACGACTTTTTTTAGACGTGCAAACTTTTATCTTAACATTTTTTCGTATCTCTCATTATTTCCGAGAAAAAGTAGAAAATTCGATTAAGAAAAAAATTTTCCATGGCCACAAAAATTATTTAGCCACCATCAAACTCACAAGATATCTTCCTTATCAAAGTTTAAATTAAAAAAAAAATAATAACAAAATATTGAAGGGTGGGCTTTTTGAGAAAATTGACTTTTAATTTTTCCAGAAAACCCGCCGCCATTTTGTTAATTTTTAACCTTTTTCAATTTTTTGGCGGATTATCAAAAGAAAGACGATAAACGCTTTTAGAATCAAAAAGATAATAATAAGTATCTAAATTAGGTCAAAAGTCATAGAGGTTTGAAGAAAAATATCGGGTTTTTTTGAGAAACAAAGCACACAATTCAAATACGCATAACTTCCTAGAATTATTATTTTTTTTTTTTTTTGCAAAACGGAAAAATAAGTATCGTCTAATTTCCTCTAAAAAACAAAACACATTTCGTCCCCGAAAGATTCTGTGATTTTGTAGAACCCTGTGTGATTTGAAATGGATTCGGTCGTAATCTTTTATATTTGATCTTGTATTATGTCTCTAGTTATGCTAATTTTGTAAATAAATATTTTATCATGAGCTCGTATATTATTTGTATGAAAATTATGTATACCTATCAAAAATTTAAATACACATAGTATCCTTAATTTGCGTGCATTTAATTTTTTTCATTCAGTCCACCGAAGACGTAAATTCATCTCCGTCGACGTACTGTCTGCCATGACTACCTGAGTCTCCGCATTCTAAAAATTACTTTGCGAACCAAAGATGGCGAAATTTTTTCAGCAAGGCGTGCGGACTTTAAGTTTTCGGGCTCAATCTGACTTTCCGCCGTTGCGTTCTTCTTTTGATCACACCTTAAATTCCGTCGCCATATGGGCGGATTTTAAGGTTTTTTTTTTACTGTGTTAACTGAAATTGAAATCTTACATAAAGAAAATAATAACTCACGTACATGTAGGAGTATGGAAATTTATTTTCTCTTATATGTAATGTCGTGCCAAAGCTTCCAGACATTTATTTTCCAATAGGTTGAACAAGAACCCTAGTTTTAATAATAACAAACTGTAAAACAATTTTCTTCGGGATAATCGAGTGATACAGAGAAAGGGTGGGGGAGGGAGAGAGAGAGAGGAATACTGTACGAAGTAGAAAGAATTACTGAAGGGCTCCTTTGAGTGGGTGAAGAGAAGCCAGCCTCCGGTCTCTGACACACGACACAACGCGTGTGTCAGCCTTGCATTAAACTTTCAAGCCATAGTTTCACTCGACTCAGGCGCGACTTCCCAAATTGAGGTCTAAGATGTTTAAACATCAAAAATACTCATTACCTTTATTTTAAATCGGGTGCGATAGCTCTATGCACAATATCATTATCGTTCATTTAAAAAAATACGTTCAAATTGGATCTAAATTGTGAAAACGGGAAGGCGTAGCGGTCCAGAAATGGATTTTTGCGAACAAATACGTCCATAGGATACATTTCTTAACCAATTCAAGATTTTGTTTTTGAAAAATACTCAGCACTTAATTCCTCACAAACATAAGAAGGCAATTTTTATATTCGTTTTCGTTTTTAACAATACTTTTAAAAATACAGCGGCAAAATTTTTCATTTCGACTATATGATTTTTGATAATTGTCAGTCAAAACTAATGGATACAGACTTATAAATCATAAATATTTTGTTATAAATTTTATTTAATTATTATGAACAATATATTAAAACAAATTCAACAGTATATCAGTTTTTTCTACAAAAAAATATTTTGTCTTAAACTTCTAGTAATTGGTAAGTGGTAATTAGATTGGTGCTAATAACTTGAAAATTTATAAACAAATCATAAAGTTATAAACAATTTTTTCACCTATTAAGTTTCATGGGCAGACCAATAGCTATTAGCACCATTGGATTCTACGGGATAAATGACATAGAGTCCATGTAGTAGACACTTTTTTTCTCAACCCTATTTCTTATTTATACGTGAATGCTAGGAAATTCAATATTCGTGAATAATATGTTCATTAATTATTGATTGTTATGATTTTTATGATTTTCACATTCTAACAATTTTTATATTTTACATACTCAAACAAGAATATATCTAATGTGACTATAAAAAGTAATAAAACTGCTTCTACTAAGCCCATTTTCAAGGCAGTACATTTATAAAATTTATAAAAAGATTTAAAAGTGTCGTTCGATGGCATTTCGTGTCGTATATAAACTTGTGCGAAAATGATTATTACTAATATTTCTTTGACAAATATTAATAATAATGCTGTAAATTGTTTGAATGGAGTAAAATGGTTGACGCAAGTGATGTTTCTTCTTCAAAAATTCTTCGAGGTGAGAAGCTAGTTTCAATTAAGGTCAATTTTAGTGCAATTATGCGTTTTTATCAGTTTTGATAATCGATTTGCTTATCGATTTCATTGCATTTTTAATTTCTGAAAATAAGACTTGATATAGAAATAATAGCTACAAATACATTTTAAAGTACTATAGGAATCTTTAACCTGTAAAATAATGTGCATTTTTGTTGTGAATTAGTAAGACGTGAACGTGAGTGATTCGCATCGAGCGTTTCGCGTTCGATCTATATGTATGGCTGAATGTGTATAACACCATATATACTAAGGACTTTTGACCTATGTCTGTGGCTTGCCGGTTGACTCATTCAGTTCGTGACCGCGCCCTAGCATAGTACACATTATGTAACGTGTATCTGGATTATCTGAATATAAATTGTTTAATTGTGATTGCCGTGCTTTATTGTGTTCCGTTCAACTCCACAGCACACTTGCTCACAATTTTTTATGTTTGTATTTCGAAATTTAAGATTTGTTTCTATCATCCATTATAAATATTTTTAATTTATTCCTTATGGGGAATATCATCCTTATAGCCAGTTCAAAAAGTGGACGTACAAAAGGACGTAAAAAAGTACGTATAAAAGATCGTACAAAAGTACGTACAAAATGACATACCAAAGGACATACAAAAGGACGTACCAAAGGACGTCCAAAATTGGATTACAAAATGACGTCCTTTCCCAGTGGGCACAAAACCATGAACATCCCAAGAACGTCCTTGGGACGTTCCTAGGACGTCCACTGTCAGTCCAAACAACGTCTCTTAGACGTCTAATGTTCTAAAGATGCCCTAAAGATGTCTTAAAGACCTAGGACGTCCTCGGGACACCTTTCGTACTGACATTAGAACTCTTAAGAGCATCCGTAGGATGTCCAAAAGATATGTTCCAATAGACGTCTTAGGGATGTCCCGAAGACGTCTGTAGGACATCTTTAATTATTTTGCTCACTGGGTTGGTACGCCTTTCGGTACGTCGTTTCTGACGTCATTTTCTATTTCCTATTTGTTCTTAAAGATTTCTTTTAGTTCAACGTTTAATTGATTGGCACATAGATCAGGAAAACGTGTAGCCGAATTTAAAGAAAATATACACTGTAAGCCCATTGGCAACCTTTTGCTCTTCTCAAATCATCAGGGCTTAATTCAGGTACAGAGGGTTTTATTTTCGCATGCCAGGAAAGAGTCCTTTCCACCTTAGCATACCGTAACCGCATTTTAGGTCAAGAAGTTCCAAGCGATAGGTGCAGAGCGTGTCATATACACGTTGAGTACCTAGAACACATACTATCGGGATGTCCCACCCACGCAACATTTAGTTTTTAATTATATATACTTATATACTACTTAAGAAACTTATATATTATTAGAGAGCCAATGGGATTAGAGCGAATATTTTCTTTAAATTCGTCTACACGTTTTCCTGACCTTTGTACCAATCTATGAAACGTTAAACAAAAAAAAATCTTTAAGCACTTTTCTTCAAATAGGAAATGACGTCAGAAACGACGTACCAAAGAACGTACCAAAGGACGTACTAAAGGACGTACAAAAGGACATACCAAAGGACGTACCAAAGGATGTACCAAAGGACGTACCAAAGGACGTACAAAATGACTTACCGAAGGACGTACCAAAGGACGTACAAAAGGACGTATCAAAGTACGTCATTTTGTATCCCAATTTGGGACGTACTTTGGTACGTCTTTTGATATGTATTTTTCACGTCCTTTTGTACGTCCACTTTTACAAGTGGGATTTGTGAAAGAAATCTTGTGCACATTACTTCCAGAAAAAAATGTTTAGGTTAGTTAAGGTTTGCCTAAAATTTGTATTTTAAAAAAATTGAAAACTAAAAATACATTTTCTGATCTTATACGGCCTAGCAGAACCTTTGAACCTAAGTCCCAATACGACTCTGTTCGAGTCCCATCGGCTCGCATCGGCGATATATCGCCGCGCTGGTCTCCCCTCTACAGCCTTGCCTGGACAAAATTACGATGTGGATGGCACTATTCGGAAGTATCTACACTGGAAATCCCAATTAAGTAACTCCTATTTAATTCGTTCCTAGAATTTCAGTCCTCGGCATTTTGATGATGCGGGGACCGCGGGACAGAAAGAGAGGCGGTGCTCAGTCATGCGTGACAAACAGCAGCGTAGCGACAAAGCGGACAGTACCCTCCGCGCGTTAGCTGCGTCAGCTATTAGCATGCGTCCAAATCCAACAGAAATTTTTCACACGGCCCTGAATGTTTACGTTCAGAGCGAGCGAATGTTGTGTTCAATTTAAGTGAAGGCCATTTAGGACCAGACCTGAAACCATACATTAATGGGATTGCCAGTGTATTTTGCGCACTTGTATCACAAATAGCTATTTTGTGCTCATCGAACCTAGACATTTTTTTTATTGGAAAGCAAATCAGCGCCAGACATGGGCCAAACCTGACACCAGACTGCCATGAAATTTGATTACGAACATGGACATGTAAATACCTGTAAATATAATTTTCAATGTTAAAAATTGAAAAAATTACGTTTTTTTTGCGAAGTGTAAACACTATCGGTACCGGTAAAAAGCATATTTAAAGGATACGGAAGGGACTTTCGCGCATTTTAGAGTAGGGTCATGTAATTTTAGAGTTATTTCGCTAGTTTTTGACTTTTGGTGCTTTGGATGGAACGTTTTATGTACATATCAGACTTTATTGTTGATTCGAGACTCAAGAATTACGATTAAAGACCCGTGGAGGCAGGAAAGCAACCCTGTGACTGGTCACAGAAATAATGTTGGACAAACGCCTACCACTTTCCAGCGTCTCTTGGGGGGGGGGGGGCAGGAAGACACCCCTGTAACTGGTCACAGAAATAATTTTGGTCAAAACCCTACCCCTTTCCAATGCCTGCTGGAGGCGGTAAGGCACCCCTGTGACTGGTCAAAGAAATAATATTGGCCAAACCCCTACCCCTTCACATCGTCTAGTGGGGACGGGAAGGCACTCCTGTGACTGGTCACCGAAATAATGTTGGTCAAACTCCTACCCCTTTCCAATGTCTGCTGGGGGCGGGAAACCACCGCTGTGACTGGTCACAGAAATAATTTCGGTAAAACCCCTACCCCTCTCCAAAATCTCGTTGGGATGGGAAGGCACCTCTGTGACTAGTCACAGAAATAATGGTTGTCAAACATCTACCCCTTTACATCGTCTAGTGGGGGCGCGAAGGCACCCCTGTGACTGATCACAGAAATAATGTTGGTCAACTCCCTACCCCTTCCCAGCGTCTCGTGGGGGCGAGAAGGAACCCTTGTGACTGGTCACAGAGATAATGTTGGTAAAACCCCTACCCCTTTCCAAAGTCTCTTGGGGGGGAGGGCACCCCCTTGACTGGTCACAGAAATAATGTTAATCAAACTCCTACCCTTTTCCAACGTCTCGTGCGGGCAGGAAGGCACTCCTGTGACTGGTCACAGAAATAATGTTGGTCAAACCCCTACCCCTTTCCAAAGTCTCGTGGGGGCTGGGAGGGCACCCCCTTTACTGGTCCCAGAAATAATGTTAGTCAAACCCATACCCCTTTCCAGCGTCTCGTGGGGGGCAGGAAGGCACCCCTGTGCCTGGTCACAGAAATAATTTTTTTCAAACCCCTACCCCTTTTCAAACTTTCGTAGGGGGTGAGAGGGCACCCCTGTGACTGATCGCAGAAATAATGTTTTATATATATTATACATAATTCTTGTAATTTGAACAAAACATCGATTATTTGCCACGCGTGAATCAAAATTAATATTAAGTGTTTTGGGCTGTGACGTCAACTAGCGAGATGACCGATTGCGAGGGTCAAACAATAACACTAGACACATGGAACGAAGCTTCATTTTTAAAAATACTTTCGTAAAAAATAATTTCTTAACATAAGCGTTTCTTCATTTTTTTTTTTTTTGCAATCTATTCAATCAAATAATAAAATCGATAATTTTTCATTCTTATTATAAGCAATTTTCATAATCTAAATGAATAATCGGTTATGTTTGATGAAGTTCCTATACATACCGAAAATACTTGGTCTACGCTCACTGTATTTTCATGAAAAAAAAATGCTAACGGATTATCTTTCTTTTTAAAAACATGATTTTTATCAGTTTTGACCTTAAAAATTATATTCTGATGTATTTACATTACTATATATACGTAATTCTCTTTTATTTCGTATTTCACTTTTCGTGAAAAACAGCCGGCAAACAACTTCCTTGCCGGCGCCGGCAATATTGTTCGTAGCCGGCGCCGGCAGTGTAGACATTAGACTCCACCTATTATTTTTTAATAGGTACCCACTTGACTTTGTGCAGTTTTGAGTGGTAACATTATAAATTTTACATAATTTGACTGAAAAAGAGACCTCATTAAATATGAACTTATTAAAAGAAATTTTTGTTTTGAAATAACTGGAATTTTGATTAAAACAACCAGAATGTTCGAAAATTTCATATTTAATGCGCTGTTCTGTTTATTTATACCAGAATTTTAGTTGAGACTTGATCGAAATCGAACTTACTTACAATTGTATAAATCCGCGTGAGATCAAGGGAAATTCACGTTACTGGATAGCATTTTCTACTATAAAAATTATTAAAATTTCTGGTAATTTCTCGGTCCAGCGGGAAATAAATAAAATAAAAAATATAAAGTTATTTGCGAAAAGAAAAACTGAAATTGAAAATGGAAATGTAGACGTAATAAGTAGATTAATGGAAAGTAGAATAAGAATGGCGAGTCGTGGTTGGAGTCGGGGCGGACAGGCTGAAGGCGTACTTCCCCGAGATGTGTCCGAGATAGCGAAAGAATATTCGAGCTCCCCAATGGGGCCCATTAGGTCCAACGTCGGTTAGGCCAGTCTCTCGATGGGTCCACTGGTTCGGGAGGAGGAGGCGGCGGGGGATTCCTAGCCGGTCAAGCCACATTCCGTCGGCCAAACGACTCCTTGGAAACCTTCTTCCTTCTTCTACTCCTTTTGCCTTTTCTTCATCCTTATTCTCATTTTGTGGTTGGCATATCTACATTCTACACCCGGCTCTCCTATATGAGCATCGAAATGCTTATAGGTACACTATGTGCCCGACAGCCCAGTGTTAATATTACTTCGACTTCATTTCGCGCGCCAATTCCAACCGCATTGACTAAACTGCTGAAGATTTCTAATATATTATTTTCTGCATTTTTTTGACATTGAATTACTGATCTCTTTTTCAGGATGTTACAGAAAATAGTCATTACTAATTGTAAGTACTACACAAACATTGTTGTACAAATTTGTACTTCACAAACGATTTTTGGATGTTTATACGGGGCTGTTCAAAAATTACGTCACGCTATTTTGTAAACTTTTCCACCCCTCCCTTTCTTCGTTACAGATCATCACACAAAGCTTGAACCTCCCAGGGTGACATCACGAATGCGTCAAAAATTTTTCTTCGACTTTATTTGATAAAAGCCTGAAATAAAACACAAAAAATACAAACATAATATTTTAACAGACTTCACAAGTCAAAATGCTATCTCAAAACAGGGGAAATATGAGTCTATCTATTGAAAGCGCCGCCCGTGTCATATTGAATAGAAGCGTCGAAATTCTTTTGAATAAAATTAATATATAGGTACCATATTGGATTCAATGTGAACCACTTAAGATTTCGAGTCGAAATATATTGCATTTTCAACAAAATAGTTGAATTTTCAACCAAAAAAAGATTAGTTTTCTACGAAAAGAGATGAATTTTCAACGAAAGAGTTGAGTTTTCAAGCTAAGAAGTCGATTGTATTACAAAACAGTACAATTTTAAAATGGTAAAGATAAATATTCAACCAAAGCAATAATTTTTAAATTAAATAGTTGAATTTTTAACAAATAGTCTGCGTTAAACCCTGCCCCCTTCCGTCACAAAACCTATTAACCCCCCACCCCCAGACAGTGTGATGGTTTTTAGAACGGACCCTACGTGTTTTACATCCAGGAACAAAAATAACCGATTAAAACAATTTAAATCAGTCTAAAAACTTATTGAAACTTCAATCTTCCACCAGTAGCCAAAATATTTATGGTGCTGACCTAGTACTAGAAAAATCCCTAATGATAACTATGTACAAATACTACTACAAATACTACTAGTAAAAATACTGGTACAATACTGGCCAATAATCTGGTACCAAGCCAGTAGTGTGAACGGTACTGAGCCAGTAAATCCTATTGCACTGAGCCAGTACTGGTACCACTGTAATATATGAAAAGATACTGGCCCAGTACTGTTAGCGTTACTGGCTTAGTTACAGGCCAGAACCAATATTGGCCTGGTATAACGTCAGTTGTTGGCCAGTACTGAACATAATTATCATTAGGAATTTTGTCGTTACTAGAATGCAACTATACAATAACTCTCTTCTGGGTTTTTTTCCTGGGTTATAAAAACGAATCCTCTCATAGAAACTGGGCACCTATCACGTGAGACTTGAAAGAAAATTGAGATTAAAGTACCGTATACTATTATTATTATTATTATATCATTAAGCCGTTTCCCTTTCGGGGTAGGCGTGAATTGCTGGGTTGGAAAGTAGTGATGCTCTCGGAGGTGCGAAACTATCACTGGTTCGTAACCTTAAAGCCATACTTGCGTGCCAAAAATATGCCACGGCACTGGCGAGATGGATGCAGAAAGCTGGCTGTCATCCTTGGGTCGCTTCGTGTCCTCAAAACACACGAGAGTTTCGACGGCCTGTCGTTGTGATTTCCCCGTGTCCTGTGACCATCCATCTCACGGTTGTGAGACGTGGCCATGAATGGAATTTACCGCGGTCCTACTGGGAGCCGATTCATTTTTTAGATGACAGTTGCTCCCAGTGGGACCCTGCGGTGGTTGTTAACCTTTAGTTTTTAACTATATATATATATGCTATCGCAATAACTTCACCTGGCTTCGAGCATTCAAAAAAAGTTGCGATTACGAATGTGTTTGTCAGTTTAAGTCGGATGGGCTCAAGGTTTATCGAACCGTATAATAGTGTTGCAAAAAAATCAATTATTTTATTTAAACATTTTCCAGATAAAATATTGGCTTGCCGGAATTCGGTGGTTGGAAAAAAGATGTATATATCTAAAATATATCAAAAAAATATCTTTCGTAGATATTTCTGATACTTTCAAAGTATTGCAATAGTCGCTTCTGTCACTTTTAAATACATTGATCCTCGCGAGTCTCATGAAAATCTGGAATGGATTAAATAATTTGTTTATTGGAATTGATACATTTTTGTGTTTCTCTAGTATTTTGTGCTAAGACTCTATCAACATGAGTAATTTCATTATTCTGTAAAAATTGATGTAATGTATTAATCATTCTATGTCTTAAGGAATCACGATCTTCAGTATTTTTAATCAAACCAATATTTGACTCTTTGTCTTTAACAATATCTCAAATTATTTTTCGTTTTTTCGTTAAAAAAGATGAACTACATTTGTTTCCCAAGCTCAAAATATCATTAACTTTATTTGGAATAACAAAATTACTAAAATTTTTAATCCAAGTATCTTTATAATCAGAATTAATTGTATCTTTATGTTTGTTTATATTTATAGGTACATGAACCTTATATTAATTTTTAAATTTTGAAGCTTTTTCTCTAGTCTTTGTTTATCTTTTAAATTTTTCACTGTGCTATTCAATTGATTTTCTAAACTGTTAGTATATATATTCTTAGGTAATGAATTTCGTAAATTTATTATAACATTATTAAAGTTTTGTTTTCAATAATCTAAATGAATATTCAAGTCTTTGACTTCATCATTAAGTAAACGACGTTCTAAAGAATCTGTCATGAAATTAACATGATTTTTTGCACTGAGGCTAAAAAATGGTAGATTTCTAACATTCTTAGTAGTATTAGTAATATTCTTTGGTAATAAATTATTATGAATGCGGCAATTAACAATACTAGCACGTTATAAATAATATATTATTTCGTTATTCTATTATATAAATTTGTAATTTTTATTCTAAGAATTTATGGCTGTTTTAATTTTTAGGTTTGATAAATTTCTTAATTCCGCGGTCTCGAACGAGAGCCATGCAGATTTTCGCCACCTATGCAAACGATCCATTGGCTCCATCACCACCTTCACCTTCATAAGATCTTCGTCACCACGGTCCCCACACAAATTTCTGGCTTTTTTCAATTATGCTTCTGACTTCCAAGGTAGAATAGATGATTCTGTCAATTAAGATAGAATGGATTACCTTTTTGTTATCGGCTATCCTTCTGACATCCATGGAAGGAGAGACAATTCTGCCAATAAAGGATATGATGGATAGCAAAGTTTTAGGTCGTCTGAGATTCAAGACACGTTCCCGGTGAGGACAGACCGAGGCGGTTACTGCAAAAATTCTACACGAGAATAGGAACCTCGCCTAAATTATTATCTCCATAAATGTTACTGTTAGGAACAGGCATTTATTGGCTTTTTATGCCTTTTTGTTTCCGCTCTTTTTATCCGGATTATCGAAGAGTCCAGTCCACATCTGCGGTGAGAAGCAAGGATTCCTCGTTCTTCACCTTATCATCAAAATACAGCCGGTCCTGTGAACATTAATGGGACGATTCTTGCCTTTCACTCCCCCTCGTACGAAGGAGTTCGGAATCTCTCCCTCCCTCAACGGCGGCTGACAAGGACTAGTGAAGAGAAGACAGGACGATTGGGTGGAAGAATCGGAAGCAGACCTCATCGGTTATCTCTCTTCCGACCGTAGAGAATTATGGAAATTGAGCTCGTGCGCATCAGCCCTTCCCCCTAATCATGTAATTTCTCACACGAAGAGCTACTGTCACCCACTAGAATATCTAAGGTAGGATCCGCTTATCTTTCAATGGTTTAGCCAAGCCCTTCTCTTCAATTCTATCTTTCTCTTTTCCTTTGATAATAATAATTTCACTCCTTGGCTAAATCATCTTCAATTGATTTTTTTTATTGCTTTTTGTGAATAATATGTCTCTGTGGATAATCTACAATAATCTGGAGTTTCGAAATGCCGAAACTTAATCATTCTTATGCTGTTTTCGATTCTGTGATACCTTTCATAATATATTTAACCATGCTATACCTTTAATAATGTTTTCGACATCTCAATGCCCTTTATATTATTTTGAGATCCTTTTGTGCTGAGCCTTTTTGTAATATTTGCTACCCTTTTGCATTATCTATATAATTTTGAGAGCCTATAATGCCTTTGTTAATATTTGCGACCCTATTGCAACAACCTTTCATAAGACAGGACCACAAAACTTAAACCCTTCCAACACGGACCAGACTAGGTGAGTCTTATATTTTCGGGGTCGCTGAATTCGAATCCGTTGTCCGTTTGGTCCCACCAGGTCAGGGTTAAGGTCAGTTTAAGTTTAAACTTAAAAAATTCATCGCTAATCATTTAAGTCAGGGTACCTATAGGTTTTTGGGGTCGCTGAATCTAAAGCTGGATTCTGTTATATCATATAAGTTCTCGAACGAAGTCAACTCAAGGTCAAGCCCACAAACCCCAAGCGTACAAACCTCAAGCCCACACATGCAAATCATAAGCCAACGAAACCCAAACCCACACACGCCAAACATACTAACCCCTTAAGCCCATAACTTCTAGCTCACAAAGTGCAAGTTTAAAAAGCCCAAGCCTACAACCTCAAGCTTAGAAATGCCAAGCTTACAAACACCAAGTCCAAATGTACAACTTATAGAAAAACGTTTTTAATTCAGATGAAATAGTTTTCGCGTTTCCCATTCTGAATCACGTTGAGGTACCACTTCTCTCAGAACTTACCCGTTACGGTAGCGGGGCCCCAACGCCAGGTTTATGTGATGTATAGATCATGATGCTGTATGTAAACAAAGATGTGATGCTTATTTGGAACGAGTTTTTTTTGTTGAAGAACGCGTTTTTTTCTAACTGAAATGATCCTCGAATATTTTTACGTTTTCGACTGGTCTTCGTATCCCTTTTTAGACACCAGACATAGTCAGACATCATGTAAGTATCCCATAGTCCTTGATATCTTCGCTCTATCTCTTTGAAGTCGTGATGAAACACCTCTCCCTGCTCTTCACTCATATCACCTAAATTTTCAGGGAGCCAATCTATATCAGAATCCAAAAAATGGAGTTTTAAATTAGTCAAACACCACAACTTTTCAAAAAATTTAATCAAATGAGCAACCATTTCTTTGCAGCGAGGGTGTTTATGATTCCCTAAAAAGTTAAAGCAAACTTTCCTGAAACTTTGCCACGCTTCTTTTTCATCTTTAGTCATTCTTCTCTCAAATTTATCATCTCTTAGCAGAGCTCTAATATGTGGTCTGTCAAATACTCACTTTTTTATTTTAGCATCAGAAAGTTTAGAAGACTTCTCCAAAATATACTTATAAGCATTACTTTCCGTTTTTACCATTGCCTTTACGTATTGTTTAATAAACCGAGCTTTATATGTAACGGTGTTAACAGTACTTTTTTTTTATCCACTAAATGTTTATAACATTTATTGATGCTGTATCAATATTTTTTCGAAGAGCCCACTTTTTCTGTTTATAATGCTTCTCACGAGCTCGGCTATGCCATTCACAAATAAAACACTGAAATTTTGGGAATCCACTCTGCATTCCCAGCATGATTGTTATTATTTTCAAATCTTCACAAAGCTGCCATTTGTGGCTATTGTGATTCAATTTATTACGAAGAAACTCAAGAGTCTCGTGTTATTCGCCGAGTGTAACAGAGTGTGCAACTGACAGAGGTGCATATTTATTACCATTATGCAACAAAACACCTTTCAAACTTCGTGTAGACGAATCTATAAATAGTCGCCATTCGTCAGCATTATAAGTTGTGTTTTTTAATTCTTCAACTGATCCTTTCACATTATTGCAATATATTAAGTCTCCTTCAGAAGAAAAAAATTGTCTAAAAGATTTATCTCGATCGCGGTAAAAAGCAATCTTAGTAGTAGGTCCTAAATAATTTTTTTCTTTTAGCCTTGATGCTAGAAGTTCTGAGTTTTCCTTAAAAAGACCTAGATATTGAATTAAATCGCTTAGTTCTTCTTGATTGAAGTATTCTTTTTGTAAAATTTTACTGTTTGATACGAACTCTTCCTCTAGATTGTCTTCTCTATCTGCTTGATTTTCTGACTCTTCCATACTCTCTGCATCGTTTATATTTTTCTGATTACAATTATATTTGTTTCTTCTCATAAAACTATCTGTGACAAAGTTGCTAGTAAATACTGAATACGTTACAGAATCAATAACAGAATAAATCAAAGCATGTACATTTTTTTAATTGAAACCTTCAGTCCTGCATAAGCAAAAGTAACAATCCGTTTCATGACTTGAAGGTTCACGCCAAATCATAGACATAGAGATATGATTTTTTTTTGGTCTTTACAATGTCTGATAATGTCACTTAGACAAGTCGAACAAATGATTTGAGGAATCCAAGAACGATCAAGACTTTCTTTTGAGCCACCATAACGATTGACAAACATACTTTTTACAATATCTGTTTGAGGCCTTCTATTTTTAGGTACAACGAATCTTCCACATACGACACAAAATGCTTCTCGCCAATCACAAGGTGGTATGGTAAAAGGAATTGGCAAGTTGGCTTGAAAGTATATTTTCAAACACTAGAAGTGATTAAAATTTATACCCAATAGAAACACGCTTATAAATAAAACTTACTTACTAAACTTACTTATCTAAACACATTAGGGTGGTAACCGATGATGTACAGAAAAATACAACTGGAGATATTGAATTAATCATATATTGTACTAAATGTCGATATCATGAAACTTAATCTCAAATCTACAAAGCTAAATCTGCGTACATAAACTCATAACAATCCTCGCATCTACAAACTCAAAACCCTTAGTCCGGTTGTGAAACGATGACTTTGTGACAAAGGGATTGTAAGATTTTGGTCTGTAGGCTTGATACTTTTGGGCTTGGGGTAAATAGGTTTGGTTTGTGTGGGTTTGAGGTTTGTAGAATTGATGTTTGTGAGGTTACGTATAGGTTTTCGGGGTCGCTGAATTCGAATCCGTTGTCCGTTTGGTCTTATCAGGTCAGGGTCAAGGTCAGTTCAAGGTCAAGCCCACAAACCTCAATCCCACAAACCATGAAACGGATTGTTACTTTTGCTTATGCAGGATTAAAGGTTTCAATTTAAAAAATTTACATGCTTTGATTTACCCTGTTATTGATTCTGTTACGTATCCAGTATTTAATAGCAACTTTGACACAGATAGTTTGGTGGGAATAAGTAAATGTAATTATAATCAGGAAAATGTAAACGATGCAGAGAGTATGGAAGAATCAGAAAATCAAGAAGATAGAGAAGACGATCTACAGGAAGAATTCGTATCGGACAGTAAAATTTTACAAAAAGAATACTTCAATCAAGAAGAACCAAGCGATCTAATTCGAGATCTAGGTCTTGCTAAGGAAATCTTAGAACTTCTAGCATCAAGACTGAAAGCAACAAATTATCTAGCACCTAACACTAAGATTACTTTTTACCGCGATCGACATAAACCTTTTAGACAACTTTTTTCTTCCGAAAGAGACTTAGCATATTGTTACGATGTGAAAGGATTAGTTAAAGAATTAAAAAACACAACTTGTAATGTTGACGAACGGCGTCGATTTATAGATTGATCCACACGAAGTTTGAAAGGTGTTTTGTTGCATAATGGTAATAAGTATGCACCTCTGCCAGTTGCACACTCTGTTACACTCGACGAAAAACACGAGACTCTTGCGTTTCTTCTTAATGAATTGAATTACAATAGCCACAAACGGCAGCTTTGTGGAGATTTGAAAATAATAACAGTCATGCTGGGAATGCAGAGTGGATTCACAAAATTTCAGTGTTTTATTTGCGAAGGGAATAACCGTGCTCGTGAAAAGCATTATAAACAGAGAAAGTGGGCTCTACGAAAAAATCTTGATACAGCATCATTAAATGTTATAAACATTTAGTGGATCAAAAAAAAAGTACTGTTACCACCGTTACATCTAAAACTCGGCTTTGTGAAAAAATATGTTAAGGCAATGGGAAAAACGGAAAGTAATGCTTATAATTATATTTTTGAGAAGTTTCCGACACTTTCTGATGCTAAAATAAAAGAGGGAGTATTTGACGGTCCGTATATTAGAGCTCTGCCAAGAGATGATGAATTTGAGCGAAAAATGACTAAAGATGAGAAAGAAGTGTGGCAAAGTTTCAGGAAAGTTTGCTTCAACTTTTTAGGGAATCATAAACACCCTCGCTACAAAGAAATGGTTGCTAATTTGATGCAAAATTTTGAAAAGTTGGGGTGTTCGATGAATTTAAAACTCCATTTCTTTTATTCTCATATAAATTGGTTCCCTGAAAATTGAGGTAATATAAGTGAAGAGCAGGGAGAGAGGTTCCACCAGGACTTCAAAGAGATGAAGCGAAGATATCAAGGAGTATGGGATACTCACATTATGTCTGACTATTGCTGGTTTCTAAAAAGATATACAAAGTCCAGTCGCAAACGTAAGAGTATTCGAAGATCATTTCAGTTTAAAAAAACGCGTTCTTCAGAAAAAAAATTGTTTTAAATAAGCATCACATCTTTGTTTACATACAGCATCATGATCTACACATCACATAAACCTGGCGTTGGGGCCCCGCTACCGTAGCGGGTAAGTTCTGAGAGAAGTGGTACCTCCACGTGGTTCAGAATGGGTTGAAACCACTTCAACTGAATTAAAAACGTTTTTCTATAAGTTGTACATTTGTGGATTTTGAGTTTGTAAGTTTGGCATTTCTAAGCTTAAAGTTGTAGGCTTGGGCTTTTTAAACTTGCACTTTGTGAGCTAGAAGTTATGGGCTTATGGGGTAGTATGTTTGGCGTGTGTGGGTTTGGGTTCCGTTAGCTTATGATTTGTATGTGTGGGCTTGAGTTTTGTACGCTTGGGTTTATGGGTTTGACCTTGAATTGACTTCGATCGAAAACTTATATGATATAACAGTAATCAGATTTAAATTCAGCGACCCCGAAAACCTATAGGTACCCTGACTTAATTGGTTAGCGATGAGTTTTGTAAGTTTGACCTTGACCCTGACCTGATGAGACCAAACGGACAACGGATTCGATTTCAGCGATCCCGGGAACCTATAGGTACCCTGACTTATTTGGTTAGCGATGAATTTTGTAGGTTTGACCTTTAACTGACCTTGACCTTGACCTGATAAGACCAAACAGACAATGGATTTGAATTCAGTGACCCCAAAAACCTATAGACACCCTGACTTAATTAGTTAGCGATGAATTTTGTAAGTTTGACCTTGAACTGACCTTGACCCTAACCTGATGGAACCAAACGGCCAACGGATTTAAATGCAGCGACACCAAAAATATAAGACACACCTACACTGGTCCGTGTTGCGAGGGTTTAAATTTGGGGTCCTGTGTAATCATTAATTACCCATGGAAATAAAAGTAATATTAATGTTGTTCTTAAGAAGGAATCATATGTTAAAAAAATGCAAGAATTATTGAATGATACTACAACATATGAAAAACTAAATGAAAACCTGGGGAAAGAATTAAAAAATGAAACATTTAAACTGTTAAATTCTTGGCGAGTTAATGGCTATTTAGGTGAAGATATTTTACGTAAAGATATTTTAGTTCATGATACTAACATTCCTAGAATTTATGGTTTACCTAAGGTTCACAAACCTAATTGTCCACTTCGACCTGTAGTTTCATTAATAAATTCACCGACATATAAGCTGGCTAATATTTTCAATAACATTCTTAAGAAAGCTCTAATGGTACCAAAATCTCAAGTAAAAAATTCTTTTAAATTTTAAGATATAATACTTAAGAAAACCATTCCACCTGATCATATCATGACTTCTCTTGATGTGTCTTCTTTGTTTACTAACGTTCTAATTGATGTAGTAGTTGATAGTATTTTAAGTAGATGGATTAATATAAGAAACTACACAGATTTACCTCTTGATAAATTTGAAGAAGGAATACAATTCTTAATGGAAAAAGCAGTATTTAAATTTAATAACAGTTATTTTAGAGAAATATTTGGAACACCTATGGGTTCTTTCATTTCTCCAGTCCTAGATGATTTAGTTCTGCAAGATTTAGAATCCAATGTTATACAAAATTTAGATTTTTCTTTACACACATACTTTTGATATGTAGACGATGCATTCATTATTTTACCGAAAGATGAACTACTTTATGTTATAAACCAATTTAATTATTATCATCCTAGACTTAAATTTACACATAAAATTGAAAAAAATAATTATATTCCTTTTTTAAATGTTACAGTTATAAAAACTGACTCAGGTGATATAATTACAGATTGGTATTGTAAAGATACTTATCCTGGTAGATATTTAAATTTTGTTTCTAACCATCCAACACAAAATTTCTATAGGTAAACATCTTATCGATACTGCTCTTAAATTATTAGATGAATCATTTCACAAGTCAAATATTGAATTCATTTGAAAAAACTCTTTATTCAAATAGTTATCCAATAGAATTTATTCAAACACATATTAATAATAAAATTCGAACAATTACAGATCCTTTATCTAACCAAACTAATATAAATATAGTTAGGAATTTAATTTTCAAACGAACGATGTATATTTCTTACCATGGGAAGTTATGTTTTGAAATTAAAAGGAATTTAAATGATTTTAATATCACAACAAATTTTAGAATTGATTCAAAACTTGATAAATTTATAAAATTAGTCAAAGACTTATCAGATCATTTTCAACTTACTGATGTAGTATATAAAATTCAACGTTTGAATTGTGAGAAATGTGATATTCGTCAAACTGGTAGATTACTTTCTACTAGAATTAAAGAACATCATGAAAATTTAGGACAAAATCCAAAAAACCATAACGTCATAGCTAAACACCAAGTTGAAAGTGGACATTTAATTGATTGGGAAAATGTTACAGTTTTACATCATGAACCTAATGAATTAAAAAGATTAGTAGCAGAAATGTTCTTTATTAAGGAAAATGGTAATAATTGTTTAAATATAATTTCAGATCTCAATAATTATAGTCCAATATATAATATAATCTTGGATTCTTTAATTTAAAAATTATTAAAATTTGACATTTTTAACCAATTTAGCTATGTTGTTTTTGTATTTCTATCTAACACACTCTAGTTTAAAAAAGAAATAGTGAGATTTTCGGGAGAAAATAACTCGTCAAAAATACATTACGGCTCTTAGACTATAACCACCATGCGACTCCCAGATTGGTGCAAAACCTATTTATTTTTCAATGCTACCTTTTCCTACATTCCTATATGCGAAAAGGTACAATTAAAATATCATAATCGTATCAATTCAAATGCATTTTTAATTAACTGGATGAAGTTTGCATAATTTCGTACAATATCAAGTAACGTTTCAAATTTTGAAATATAGTTGTTTTTTTTTCAATAAGAATATAAAAATGTACTGATTTCTGGGCCCAGTGCAGTGGCCACCCATATACTATTTCGGAAAATGCAAAATCAAGGATTTACAAGAAGAAATAAAAAATAACTCTTGTTCATAAAAACCTTTTAGGTTTACTATTCACAACACTTCAGCTTTTGAATTGTAATTTATCAAAGATTATTATTTATGGGTGTCCCCATAAAAAGGGCCCTTATGGCCGGTTTCAGTTTATGAGATATTCGCGTTTTTCTAAGTTTGAGCAGGAGATGATACTACAACCTAAACTGAATCTATTGGCACCATACTCATGTCCCGTAAGCAACCGGAAGTAGATATCTTTCATGTTTGAAGAAAAAAGTATTATATATGTGCCTATAGCACTCGCCAACTTTAGATGCGTTTTTCTCGAAAAGCGGTTTTTCGAAGTACCGAATTGAAAAATGCCCCGGCCATTCCTTTTTCAACCTAGAGGATGCGTCTTGAGCTTCAAATGCCGAAGCTTTATTCGGCTGAATGACCCTATACGTAACGCCATACTGACAGTAAGGGCCCTTTTCATGCGGACGCCCACATTTATTACTTAGAAACAAACGAGTTTACACTTACTTGGCTTAATAATATAATGATAATAATAACGATTATTATTATAAGCTTACCTTGAAGGGCATATCTTTTTGATCTGCCGTCAGAACTTGGTCCTACTTTATCTTTAACACCACATCTCGGCAAAGACATGATCTGTACAGTTTCATCATCCAAAAATCCTAAAATAAAAAGAAACTAAATGAACAATTATTCAAAAGAAAAGTAAAGGTTACGATATGATTATTTATACAATTTTTTATGTCTATAAAACAGAATATCATTAAACTATTTTTATTGTATTTCTAGTATCGATCTTGAGTGTTTGCTATGCGTACACACTGCAGTGTATGCCTGCATGATATACATATTATGCAGTTATAATGCAGTAATGAAAATTCTACACGCCGTTGCTTGTGCACAGATACAATTGTATTGTATAATAACTCGTCACGCGAGTGCGCTTGAACAAGTGTAGACTATTCTGCAGCTGTCACGTGATTGGAAATTATTCATCAAATATTCAACGTGTTTTTTTTTCTCTCTCAGCACACTTAGTTCGTGTAATAATTTAAAGCTGTTATGAATTCAAGACCAAGATTCTACGTTCTATTCCAGTGAAGCTTCTGTGTTTAGTGTTATCATCTAATATTTATTTGAAATTTACTTCCTGCATAATTCCTGCTTATTTAGTATAACTACATGTGGAGTATTAGAGGATAATATATTTGGATAGTAAAACATAGGTAAAATAATGAAATTACATTCAAGTTTTAGAAACTATAGAAACTTTTTTGCGAACCCTAGCTTTTTGTTTACCTCCTATTTTGGCGGAAGTCTCGAGTTTTAGGGCGGGTCTGTGAGAAAATTGTAATAATTTTTATAATTCTAAACACATAGGTGCAATCTAGGTCAGATCACTTATTTAATTGCCATAAATGATTTTCAAGCTACAGATTTGGTACCCCTGGGTCCTAGCAATTAAAAACAACTAAAATTTTCAACAAAAGATTAAATTGGTAATTTTCTATAAGTATCAAGTGAACTGTTGGAGATAGAAAAAAATGATAACATTAACAAATAACATAAGAATAGCAGGTAAACAAATTTATTAATGCACACAAAATACATACCATGAAGATGAATAATATTAATATTCTGTAAAATTTGAAGCTGATTTGGGATGACCTTCGGAGACTTTGGCAGACTTTTCGGATAATGTTGTCTTCAAGACATAAAATAATGTGTCTCTCGCGGTAAGAGGTGAGTCTTAGAAAAAGTCTTGAGCATGTATTGGCTATGTTTTAATTGGAGGGTAATTTCAGAACTAACCAATTCGAATTCTTTTTACTCGGGTATCTATAGCTTCTTCTTATATCGATGATATTAAAATTTAGTGTTGTAATACCGAATCAATTTTCTACAGTTCTTCACGTATGTGTGCCGTCTTTGATGTAAACATCATTGATTACTATTGATAGAATTTACTAGGATGCCAGAAATGAATCAAAATCAGATAATCTAAATAAATCCAAAATACATTTTTGTGCATGAATGTTTTCGTTTTATCGATTCCTGTCCCTAACAGAAATGTCCAATTTTTTAGGCAGAGGCCCGTCTATGGAATAAGATAACATTCGATATTATAGTAATGCAGCCTCCCTGTATCATTTTAGAATTTTTTCAAATATGTGTACAATAAGTCTAACCCAACTCTTGAAATTACTCACTGGTGGACTCTTATCTTTAATTCTCAAACACTTCATCTTCGAATTTTCCTTTTGTTTTTATTAGCTTTTTTTATTTCTTATGCACACAGATTTCCCCTTGATGTTTTTTCTTCATTATGCACAAGAGCCTGTAAACACTTAATCTTCATTCATATTTATTAATCTGACACCTTATCTGATACCTAATCTAATACGAATTCTAAGGTCGACTCTATTAATTTAGATTATAGATCCAGTTACAAGATTAATCATGTATTCTACCCATTAGTGCTTGCAAAAATTTGTAATGTCAGTAGATAACCCGAGCCATAGGACGGGCTCTGATTGGTCGAGAGGCGTGGCCTAAAAAAAGGGGCAGGAGACTCTCCTAATTGGTCGAGGGCGGGGCCTAAAACAAAATGGCGGACATGAGGGGGCGTGCCCTAATTAAAAATGGCAGTCATAAGGGTGGGGCATAACAACCAAATGGCGGTTATCCTAATCGATCGAATGAATGATTGCGAGTTGGAAAAGGAGAGGGGCCACCCATGATTCCATCGAATGCATGATTCTCAGCAGGAAAAGGAGAGGGGCCCAACCCCCTCCCTGTGCGAACCTGCGATTTTTCATGAATGGAAAAGTTCCACCTCGAAAAGGGGAGGGGCCCACCCCCTCCCTGTTAGTCTAAGAGTAGAGGATGTAAGCTATCGAGTTGGAATACGCGAGAAGTAATTACAGCGCAAACTAATTATCGTAATCTTACATTCTATTCATGTTGGAAAAGGGTTTCTCAAATCAAAACAACATTTTTTTTCTCAATTTTACACCATTTTAATTATTCATTTATTTATTTATTTTTAAATCTAGATCTAAAAACACGCATGTATTGTTACTTATATCAGATTAAAATAGAGATAGAATAATATGTACACGACTCGAGACAGACAGACATATATGCGAATAAAGCAACACAAATATAAGTAGTTAGGTATACCAACTTTTATAGTAGAAAAGGTTTTAGATGCAGAGGAAAATCTAAAACATGTATGTATTCCACACAGAAAAAATCTCTTAGCCTATGAGGGAGACGAATACTTAAAATAATGTTTACTCTCTTAGCCAGAGAGAGTACGCGCAATATTCTTACGCATGAAAGAGCAAAGAGATAATCGATAAAGCAAATGTTATTTAATAATTCTACCCTATATGTGATAAAACAAACATTGATTAAAATAGATACGAAGTAGAAAGTTTCGACGAGCATGCCTGCACACAAGATTTTAGACGATTGCAGCTATGCAGTGAGCATGCACAGTGACTACCGCCGCTGCCACTATACGTTACTATAATGATCAAATTAAGATCTTCCTGTATATTCATATATATTAAGATCGTTGTAGTGACGAAATCAGCATGTTGAAAATAATGTAGAAAAGTTCGCATTTTCGATAAAAGCGAGTGCGAAGCACGAGACACGTGATGAGAATGTGTTGACCTTTAATTTTAAAAGCGGGGAAAATACAATGACCGAGCGTGTAGCGCGAGATACGTACGTTATCGAGCGCGAAGCGCGAGAAACAATAGTCGCGCGCCCTAGGCGCGCCCAAACTTGCGAGCCGCGCGCGATGAGCATGTGCCCGCGCAGCGGGAAGATTTTTTTTTTCTTTAGAAAAATGAAAGTGCCCAGAAATAGCCCCAAATTGTGAAATAAAGAAAATGTCGAAATTCCGCTGTGCACTAGCGAAACGTTCCTCCCGCTCTTTCTAGTTTCCCTGGGCTCAGATATTAAATGAAATTCTATCTGAACCATAATCGTTATTTCTGTAATTCGCTGATAATTAGCAATAGCAATATTTTTTATATTGGTATTTTCGTGTTGTGCATTTCCCAATGTGCATTTTTAATAATTTCTTATAATACGACAAAATGATTATGGTATACTATTATTCTTACATATGGTTGTTTTCAGACATCCCGTTTTCAATCTTTTGTAATGTATGAAGAAAAGTGAACAATAGTTATATTTCTTGTTTTGATACCTACTAGTTTTTCGGCGAAGATCTTTTATTTTGATCTCACCATATTAACCCCTTGACTGTGCAGACCGAAAATTGCAAAGTGGACCTAAGATTTTCGGGACATTCTACTGGATGGATTTAAATGAAAATTGGTTAGTTTAGGCCCACCTAGTCCATAACGTCTGTACACATTATCTGCAGTTAAGAGGTTAATATGTGCAATTTGCAAGTCTCATCAATTTCAATTTATTATTCGATAATCTAAAAATGGAGTTTGATAGCTGAACGAATACATTTCAAATCAGGCAGGGTTCTACACTTGAAATCACAGAATCCCTCGCGGACGAAATATGTTGTTTTTTAGAGGAAGCTAGGCGACACGTAATTTTCCGATTTGTAAAAGAAATTTCGAAAAAGTCTTGCGTATTTGAATGTTGTGCTTTGCTTGTCAAAAAACTTGAATTTTTTTTCTTTAAACCTGTATAATTTTTGACCTAATTGAGATAAATTTATTATCCATTAAATTTTTTGCCTTTTTTTTGCTTGAACTTATACATTGATAATGAAGATGTCTTGTAAGTTTGATGCTTGCTAAATAACTTTTGTAGCCAAGAGAATTCTTTTTTCTTACAATCGAATTTTCTACCTTTTCTTGGAAATAACAACAGATACGAACAAATGTTGAGATAAAAGTTTGCACGTCTAAAAAATTTCAGTGAAAAATGTCCTTTGTTCTTTTGCGATATTTTTCATATTTTTCGAGAAAATTTCAAAAAGTCCATTCTTAGGGGGAAAAAATTATTTCGGCCTCAAAAATGGTTTAGCTCGCATAATGTGGATAAGATAGCTTACTTCTATTAGTAGAAACTTTTAAAAACATTTAAAAGAATAAGAAAGGTGGGGTTTTCAAGAAAGTATTTTTTATTTTTTTCTTCACATTTTGAAAACATGAAAAAAAAATATTTTCTGGAAAATCCTACCTTTTCTATCCTTCTAAATATTTTTAAGCAGTTTCTACTAATAGAAGTAAGCTATCCTAGCCTCATCATGCGAGCTTTTAAGGCCGGCAGATTTGTTTCCCCCTAAAAATGTAATTTTTGAATTTTTATCGAAAACTATGAAAAATATCGCAAAAGAACAAGAGACATTTTTTACATAACTTTTTTGGGCTTGCAAACTTTCATCTTCACATTTTCTTGTATCTGTCTTTGTTTCCAAGAAAAAGTAGAAAATTCGATTGTAAGAAAAATGAATTCTCCTGGCTACAAAAGTTATTTAGCAAGCATCAAACTCACAAGATATCTTCATTATCCAAGTATAAGTTCAAAAAGATTGACAAACAATTCAAAGGTCAAAAATAAGATCATAAATGTCTCAATTAAGTCAAAAGTTATAAAGCTTTAAAGAAAAAAATTCGGGTTTTTTGAAAATCAAAGCACAAAATTCAAATACGCATAACTTTTCAGAAATATTTTCTTTTTTTTGCAAATCGGAAAAATACGCGTCGCCTAATTTTCTCTAAAAAACATCATATTTCGTCTCCAAACGATTTTGCGATTTCAAGTGTAGAACCCTGCCGGATTTGAACTGGATTCGGTCAGCAGTTTTTTTTTTTTTTTTTGCTGAAGCACTTTCAAATTCAAGTTTTAAAAAGGTTTGTACCTTCCTAGAAAAATTTTTAACTTCGAATTCTTCCATGATAAGAGTGAAAATGTGAATAATTTTAGAACAAAAGAAGTTCCGAATTGAACAGATTCAATATTTTAATGCTCAAAACTAAATAATTCAAAATTCGGAGGAATTGAAAATGCAAAATTTTAAAAAATTAAGTGAAAGCCTAATGACCCTGCTTGCTTTGAGATTTCTATGCCTTTCTTTAGCCTCGCTCAATTTTAGACATCCATGCACCCACGCCATAGGTGGAGGCTGGCGTACAGTTTAGACGTTAATTTTCATTTTTCAGTAAATTTTTATAATATCATTATATTATACAAATTATTCAATCTGCTTTATTTACTGAATTAAAATAAACGTATTTTTATGCTATCTATTTTTTTGAATGTACACCTTATCTTCTCTGAAATGTATGTCGAAATTTACAAGTTGACATTGTTTTTAATGCTCGTTGTCAGCAAATGTGTGTAATATTTATACAACCTTTAGTGCCATGAATTCTGACAGGAAAAAAATATCTTGAGTTTGTCAGCTTATCTCATATTTATTCAGAACCTAATGCAGTTTTTATTGTCATCAGAAATTAACGCGTAAATGTTTTATGGTTCTGCATTGGTGGATTTTCTTTTCTGTGTAGGTAATCTCGCACGTATATAAGCGTCACAAAAAAATGGGAAGTCACTTGTCACTAAACAAAATAATTTCACCGTCTACGAAGTAATTTTCACTCTCACGAACTAAAGGAAACAATTCAAAATGAAGTTCTCAGTTGCTTTGTTGTCCTTATTTATTCTTTGTGAGTATAAAGTTTGAAACTATTGTTAAAAAGTCTGTTTTTAATATTCACGTAAATAATTACATTTACGATTCAGAATTAACTGAACATAATGAAATAATTTGCTAAGTGAGGTTTTAAGAATCGAAAATCGACATTGCAGACAAGTTTTTACGTGTTGTTACAAATAAAAAATATTAATGACTATTTAAAAAGATATTAATTTGAAAATAAATTTTTTTAATTAAATTAATTAATTTATATTATGTAAGAGATGTCTTCAGTTGCACTGGAGAAGAAAGCCATAATATATTTAACCTTCTATACAGACCTCGAAAAAGTTTCTTTTTAGATGCTACTCTGTTTAACAGCTGGAAATATAAAGAAGAAATTCATTCTTGCTCGTTTAAAAAAACTATAAGTTAGACAAAATTCATGTGTCGTACATCTTACCTTAGCTACGAAATAGGTAAAGCTGAAAAGTTCAGAAACATAGCGAAATATAATTAAAAGATTTTCGCTCGCAATCAATTCTAATGCGCTCTATATATAATTTGAAAAAAGTATATGTCTATATACGAAAAAATCTATTGAAAATAGTGCAGTTGATGTGAAGTACTGATTCAAATAGATGCAAAATATGACAAGTTTCAATTAGAACAAACAAAAATGATGCGGATACTATATGCAAATTTTTACAAAAAAATATTATGGTGAACAACTTTTTAGGGAAATAAAAATTAGATTAAAAGGAAAGTAGCATGAATAAATATTATGGCAAAGAGCAATTCGGCAATGTGAAAATAGGAAAAGTGGTATTTCAGAAAAATAAAACTCATGTCAAATAATCATTCGTAAAAATAGAAACTAGGTAAATGAAAATGTTCTCGAACAGTTGTGTAATGTTTACACAACCTTCAGTCTCAAGAATTCTGGCAAGAAAAAAAAATCGGAAGTCAAGGGTATTTTAAGAATCGTATGGCCTATTTAATGAACATGAAGAGTGTCTATTTTTTTTGGAATTAACTTTTTATTATTTGAACGTTGTATATTATTTTTTAAATTCAACTCTTTACCGGGAAAACTAGACACTCGTAGTTTCTTGCAAGTTTTTTCTTAACAAATTTATAAAGTCTAAACTAAATCTTATTTGCATTAAGTTACTTCTTATTGTTTAATGATTTTTTATTCGTTAAAATAATTAAGTATTTCATAACATCACGAATTAATGACATTTTCCATAGTAATCAGATACCACGATTATTTTTAAAGCAATTTTTTAAATAAACAAATAAAAATTTATTAAATGACCAGAGCATTCATAAAATACCCGAGGTTCGTGATATTCTATGGGAAAAAATTGCTTACACAAACAAGCACTGTTTAAACAATTACAAAATAATTAACAAATACAAGAAACTTTTATTTATTTATTCATAAAGATCTCTAAAACATGAAAAATAAGTAATTATTAAGGCATATTCTCGCAAAACCCTTATTGCACTCTCATCCAGTATTTTTGGTGTACTAAAAAAGAGACTCAGAGAGGTGGGCGGCTTGATATTAAAGATAAATACCAAAAAATAACATATTCACTTTTTTTGGGGAATTTAACTAAACGTTTTGTTTTATTTGATCACCCGAGTGGCAATTCATTATCGCTTTAGAGCATAATTTCAATTATTGGCCTTCTATTTGTCAATATATGGATACAATTATTTTGTGAAAAGGGGCCGTTCAAATATTACGTAAGCATACTTTTCCCTATTCTTCACCGCCCCCCCCCCTCCATTTTAAGCATATTTTTGTATCACGAACATACAACAATAAGCATAATCTTACAGAAAAATTGACAAAATTTGAGACCAAGTGATTCGCATATAAATTGTATTCATTCACGTAGAACGAACACGAAAAATTGGGAACAAATATATGTCAAAGCAGCCAATTTACGGATATTTTTGCAAAAAAATTGAGGTTCACTATACAAAAAAATCACAATTTGAAAAAAAAAAATAAAACTTTCTTCTCAACCTCATTTTTCAAACGAAATTAAAACAACGCTTAATTCTAAAATAAAAATCAGCATTACGCAAAGCTGCGCCAGTTTTCCGGAAAATAATAGTTGTTTTTTATTATCATACATATTTCTTATGTCACTTCATTTACTTCAAAAGTTTTTATTTAGAAACATTGTCATTAGAAAGAAATTTTGATTAGGGGAAACTATGGAAGAGTAGGTCAGTTTGTGAAGTAGGTTCTTTTTTAATTGTTACATTTTTTAAATAGTAGGTCATCAACAGTAGACCATCCTAAATATTGGTTAGTTAGGTTATTATCTCCGAATTGAATCGAAAATGACAATAGCCTATCGTGGTCAAGCCTTCCTGCCAATTTAGTTTGGTTAGGTTTTGCGAGAAATGTATCTTACCAAACTTTTGCACCCTCTGGGATACGAAATTTTCCACTAAAAACGATGACCTATTCTTCAAAGGGAGATGTGAAAAAGGTGTTTCGAGGTTATTTCTCCAAAACACTTAAACGAGCGGGATAATAGATTTTAGTAATTGTTTGCACACGAAAATAGTTCAATTATTAGCTAAACTTTTCCATAGAATAATATTTTCTTTACTGATTTCCTATGAGATGTATAAAAAAATGTTGAAATTTTAGTGACCTACTCTTGCATAGTTTCCTCTACCTACAAGCATGTTGAAAATTCATATTGGTTATTATATCGCTCATGTCCTTATTTTGTAATTACAGGTTTTTTCAATACTGTGGGTTCTTTGGAAATTCCTCCGGGATCTTTGGCCGATGACGCAGAGATACCGCAACCTTATGAAACTTTTTATAGTATTTTTTTTAAAAAGTACGGATCAGTTTGCAACGTTCTAAATATTCATAGTGGCAGCGATCCACTACTGACGGCTTTTTTTGCACTGAAATACGAAGTTTCTTTCCAATTGGCTCAGAATATTGGAGAAGGAGACACCAAAGAAAGATTTAGCAAATTGTGCGAAAAAGACACTACTCCAAAAATTAAATTGTTAGCAACAAGTTTGGTTAAAAAAGTCTGCAATCAGAAAGCAAACCAATCACAAATTGTACATGATCTACTTCAATTGACTTGTTTCTCCTGTTACAGTAAGTTTCTTGGAAATTCTACCTGTATAGATAGATTCACAATTGTGGCTATTTCATTTTCAATGTTTACATTTTATTTGTTTAAATGTATTCTCAAACACAATTATATTTTTTTTAGGTTTCCCAGATGATCGGGCAGGAAGCGATTTAAAAATGGATAAGGCTTAGAAGTTTATTTTTGAAAAATTAAAATAACGCATTCAAAAAATATTTTTCGCATTTAGACAAATATTATTTTCAGAAAATGAAATCTTTTGGAACTTTTAATTGAGGGTTAATAATACGTCATATTTTTCGATGCGAAGTCCTTTGAAATTTAGGTTTCAAAACGTATCTAGAATAATTTTGAGCTTTGAAGTTTTTTAACAATAAAAAATGTGAAGGATTTAAGAATAATAAATACTTTAAATTATATGTGTATGTTTCTTTTCAAATGCCACATAATAATCGATTTAGCGGTTATAGTTTCAGTTATTTTCAATCTGATTGAAACTTTTTTTTTAAATATTGTTTAATGGTTCATAGCCCTAAGGTGTTTCTAATTATTATCAAATTAGACCGCGATAAGTCGTCTTGCTTTCTAGGATATGTTGTTTAATTTTGAATAATTGTTTGTAGTAAATGAATTGAAAATTAATAGAATGAATAGAGCGCAATATATACCTATATTGAGTAGATAAACGATGATTCTTTCACGCTTTAGTATCGAAGTTTGTTCACAATTTTTATGGTATATCACCACGGTGCACTCGATTAGCGGTCTATGGTCGGAATCGACGGGGGGCATACCTCGCCAGGGACATTTCCCTTTCGAGCCTTCTTTCCCTCTCTACTTAACGTTTCCCTTATTCTCTCGGACCCATTCCTTTCCTAAAATTTCCCCTACACAGTTTTTCCAGGCTTAGGACTGGCAGCATTTTTTACTTATCAAAAATAACTCTAATCTATACTTCAAATATTAACATTCCACCAATAAGAGATTGTTCTTTTTCTATCATTTATTTTCTCCTTTTTCTAGTGCTTTTTACTTTTAAGTAGGTGACCTCAAGTGACCGCGGCCCGCAAATTGAGGGTTTTCTGACCATAGTCCGCAACTCGAGTGCAACCGGAAATGTGTGTATGTGGAATGTATGTGCTGCCCCCGCTACGATCTAGTTGAATTATTTACAATAAGTTGTCATTGACGTGAGATTAAATTTCCCAAAATATTATATCGGAAAAAATATGTATGGGATTTATGGGGATAATAAGAAAAATTAAAAAGCCATTCTCTCTCAAGAACGGCTAGACCAATTTTAATGAAAAAAATATGCTAACTTACGGTACAAATTTCAACTATATCCTAGCGGGGTCATCAAATACATGTTTATTCTGCTATATCCTTTCGATTCCTTTTAAAAGTGAGTGAGTAAATAGTCAGTCACATGAATAATCACCTGAAGTGCAACAATGATTGCGTTCCTGATCTTAAAATAGTAAATCATTTCCGCATTTGAGGTTCACTAGTTCTTAAACTGATTATTTTGTTATCATTTCTTTGTTTTAGCTGCGTTCAGCTAAATTAATTCCACTTAGCATTGGATGATTCCACGGTTTTTCTTCATTTGGAATTTCTTGAACGATTCGTTGCTTGAAACACGCAGCATTGCAGTGAATTTGTTAATGCCTAACGTAATTTGCAACAACAGCGCTCATGTTGGCAACGAGAATGGCCTCATGCGTAACAACGACGGTCAAATATGTGAAAAATGACAAGACTAATTCGTAACGGAGATGGTGCAGCTGAAAGCGATGAAAATGTTAGGCTGCACTTGTACGACAGAATTAACAACCACTAATCCTATAAAAGTCACTATTCCTTATATCAATTTATTGCAATGACAGACTGGCACTTCGCTCAAAAAACGGAGAAAAGATTAGGATTGTTTTCAGACTAGAAGAACTCTGAAATCAGACAACTTTTTGACTAGCCAGAAAACATTTTTGGGAGAGGATTTCAAGCGGCACACATGTGCACACTCAGAAAAGTATATATATGTCTATTACACATCCCCACAAAAAAAGTAGGTTGTCCGACGGACAATAGTAGTCACATCATTTGGATTTTGGGTGGCTGAATCCGAATCCAGGGTCAGAATTCCACCATCACCCTCAGGTTTCTTTCAAACCTCAAAAAACATCGTTTTTTGTTGTTGCTATTTTTGCATTGAAAAATATGTTTAAAAAAACAATGTTTTTTTCCATCTTGACCACAATTTCAGATTCAGCGGCGAAAAATACATAAAAATGGTCTTTGTTGGTCCGCTGGGACCAATACTTTGCGGTGGGGGAGGGGCTGCACAGATAACAATACCATAAAACCTTGTTGAAAAAAATGTGATGTTTCGCCAAACCAGAGTAGTAAGATCCTATGGATTTCGTGTCGCTGAATGCAAATCCGAACTGAGAACTCCAAAATTAGCTTTTTTTCACTTCCTAGTTAGTTAGTTAGTTAGTTAGTTTAAGGACGGACGAGGAGCCCATGGAGAGCTCCTGTGACGCTCAAGCTATAAAGCCCATTGTGACACACCCTTACTTATTCGCTCTTAGCAGTTGACCCCAGACCTCTTGACGAAGCCCAGTATGTCGACTATTGATTGTGTTGTAATTTCCTCTGGTCCCATAAAATGGGCCCCGAGGATCTGTTGTCTGAGCCCAGCTAATGCCGGGCACTGGCATAGTACATGCAGAGATGTTTCATCATCCCTGCCGCATCTCCTGCACTCTGTCGTGGGGTTATACCCCATTTTGTGCATATGATAATTTAAGTGGTTGTACCCAGTTAGGATCTGTACCTCTGTTCTTATATCTTTCTTGGGTAAACCCAGGATTTCCCTGGCTCTGTACATCCTATGGGTATAAGCTAGGATGGACTACGCCTGACGGCAACCCTAGATCTGCTCCCAGTATTCCCGATGTTTTGTTCGGATCGAGCTTTTAATGGCCGAACCGATACATCAAGACGCTATTCCCAGTAGCGGTTCTGGTCCTATGTATTCAATTGCTGTGCCGCGTTTTTTCAATTGGTCCGCCCTTTCATTGCCCTTAATCCCTGTGTAACCAGGGACCCATTGAAGATGAGAGCCACATTGTTTCTTTCTGAAAGTTGGTTTAATGCCTTTTTGCATTCCCGAACCAGTTCTGATGTTATGTCTGGTTTCCCTATTGCAGTTAGTGTCGCTTACCTGTCGGAACTCACCCCTGGAGCCATCCGTATACCAGGAGCATGTAGGAGCCTGGGTTTTAGGACAGCAAAGTAGAGCCATGCAAGTATTTTGGGCCCTAGACCCCACGTCAATCCAAAGGCTCTCCTGCACATCCAACAAGTCATGACAAACTTTCTGCATTGGATCTCCAGGTGCTAACTAGGATTTCTCCCAGATATCTCACCCAATCTGAAAACGTCAGCTTCTCACCGCAGAATACAGGAGCGTCAATTTGTGGAATTTTATCATTTTTCGTGAAAGTTACCAGGTTGGTTTTTTCAGGATTTACCGAGAGCCCTAAGCTATCGCACCAGGGATCTACAATGCGCAGCGACGGCCTCATGAGACCCATCAGTGTCTTCAGATGAGCCTCCTGACGAGGATTACAAAATCATTTGCATATCCCTGAGTATAATACCCCTCTTTATTTAGCTCTCCAATTTTACCGCAACAGCATAAAGCGCAGTTTCTACCCAGCAGCCTGCCTGAAAAGCATGCTGCCCTATGTGCAGCGGGGAGGACAAGAGAACCTCATCCCTAATGTATCTCTCGACCAGCCTCTCCAACTTCTTCAGGATAAAATACGATAGGCTGATTGGTCGGAAATCTCTTGCAGCAGTGTAACCCTCCCTTCCAGGTTTTGGTATGAAGGCCACTCTGCCATCTTTCCATGCCGATGGCACGTGTTTAAGGGCTATACTTCACCTAAAGAATTTCGTCAGAGGAGGGACGATCAAATCCATGCCTTTTTGTAGAAGCGCTGGATAAATGCGATTGGCCCCTGGTGATTCAACAGGACAGAAGGACCCTACGGCCCATTTCACCTTCTTGTGGTCAGCGACCTTAGAGGCGAAATTGCAGTCGGCCCTCATCACCTCTTGGCCCCAGCCTTTCTCCTCTTGGTCGGTTCGGATTTGTTGAGAACCCGGGAAGTGAACTTTCATCAGGTGATTCAGCGTTGCTTCTTCGTCTTCGGCAAACTCACCATTATCGAGCCTTATGAGCCCGAGGCGAGCCTCTGGATTTTTCGCCAGGATCTTGTGCAGCTTCGCTGTATCCGGAATGTGTTTCGATTTCTCACAGAAGCCCCTCAAATCTTACCGCTTATACTTTCTCATATCTTTATTG
Source organism: Andricus grossulariae (assembly GCA_011634705.1). Lineage (NCBI taxonomy): Eukaryota > Metazoa > Arthropoda > Insecta > Hymenoptera > Cynipidae > Andricus > Andricus grossulariae. The sequence continues at coordinate 221,846,505 of JAABKJ010007545.1, forward strand.
TATTCAGACTAGGTCGTCTTATAGATGTTCCAGGCCCAAGGCAATTCAGTTCTATTTGCCCTATTGCACAACATTCTGGTCTTTTTACGGAGTCTCTCTAGGTGGTTATTCCATCATTCTGCTCCCTCTCTAGACTCAATTGTGCTTGTAGGGCAATTGTTCTCATATTATGTAGACAGAGTAACAGATCACAGAGGAAAGACTAAAAGTAAACAAAAAAGTTTTCTGTTTATTTGTTCATTCGGACAAGCCTTTGATAAAACAGATAGAAATAAACTTCAGGAAGATTTTAAAGAGTATGAAGTCAACAGATGGCTCCTAAAAGCAATAGAAATATTACTATATCTATAGTTAAAAGTTTTTCAGAAGGACAATCGTAGGATTTCGCTGAGAGCATGTGCTAATCTGAAAAATTGCACGCGCTCCCAGCGAAATCGCGGTAAAATTTCAGCTGTACCCACGTCTCACGACCGTGAAATGGGTGATTACAGTTTGCGAAGAACCCAATACGATGATCCAGCAAAAGTCTCGTGCACCCTAAGTATACGGAGCGATCCAAGGAAGACTGACTCCTGCATTTTCCCCGTAAGAGTCGCAGCATTTTGTTGACACGCAGGGATGCTTTTCAGGCTAATAACCAGTGAAACCTTGGCACCTCCAAGAGCGCCGATGAGCAAGACGATTGGCTTAACAGAATATTCCGGGTATCACCGTCGAAACTCCCTTATAAGGTCTTTATACCTCTTTTTCTTTTCATTTTCCTTCGATATAACGTTTTTGTCAGCTGGTACCGAAAATTCGATAACGAATATGTTCCATTTCTCAAAGTCAAGAAGAACTATGTCAGGCCTTGTGTCCGCAACAGAAATAATTGTCGAGTATATGAAGTTTTACTATATGCTGCACTTCTCATTTACGACAATTGACTCTATTTCAATAAAGCGTTTAGCGGAGCGGTATTTGGGCTGATGCCGTAAGAGTGACGAAGATGGTAATAGAGCACTATTAGTGCCGCATTGCGCCTTTGGATGTGGGTCGTTCCCGCATGAGTCGGACAACTACTTAGTATGTGTTCTAGATGCTCGGGGTGTGCATGACACACTTAGCAGCTACCATCAGGAATGTCTTAGCTCAAAATGTGGCAACGATATGCTAGAGTGGAAATGACACTATCTTGACATGCAAAAATAAATAAAGTCCTCCGTAGAAGATGCCGTGCATCTTCTTGCCGAGGAGCTGTTCGCGAAAGTTTTTCTCCTGTGCTTTCTCAATCCAAGCCTTCAGGAGTGAGTATTCGAAATGTATACGATTTTATGCATTTTTCTCACCCCTGATATTGAAGTCCAGGCCGAGTGTTATGCATAACCTTTCGGGACCTGATATCGAGGGATCTGAGCTCGTCCTTCGTCCACGGAATCACTCCAAATGAATAGAGTAGTACCGGGACGGTGAGCATGTTCGTCGCAGATACTTTCTTCCTCGCCGACAGTTCAAAAGACCTGAATTCGGCACTATGGCACACCCAGGTATCTATAAGTCTTTTCAGCGCCAAGGTGTCGTATAGCGCTTTTGTCGACGAACTCAGGGTCTTCCGGGATGCCATTAGGTTTTCCTTTCTTCAAATCAACCTTGACGCATTTTCTAACCCGAACTGCATTCCAATCTCTTGAGTGTACTCTTTAACAATGTCTAGAGCTACATGTAGTTTGACTTGATTTTCAGCGTAGATCTTAAGGTCATCAATGTGAAAAACATGAGTGACCTTATGCTTTAGATTTCTAAATTTTCCGAGGAGGCCTTCAGAATTGCGAAGTGCGAGAGATAGTGGCAATAATGTGAGGCAAAAGAGGAGAGGGCTCATTGTGTCGCACCGAAACACACATCTCTGAAAGGTGACACTATTAGTGATCACACGATGTTTTCCAGATGAGATAGCAAATTTGGTTTTCCAAAGCGGCAATAATCTCTCCATGTACCTCATGATGTGTGGATAAACCTTTAAGCTATCCGACAGACAGATGATAATTCTATGGGAGGTTGATTCGAAAGCTTTCCGGTAATCAATCCAGGCCATCGATAGGTAACGCTGATAGAATGCTGCGTCTTCACAGACACATCTATCGATGAAGAGGTCCTCCTGACATCCTGCTACGCCTTTCTTTGAGTCACGTTGTTCGTACATCTCTCGGCACACATGTCCAATTGTCCGAATAATCCTATCATTTAGGATAGCTGTCAAGATCTTATACAGTGTAATCACACAAGTTGTTTGGCTGTCATTCTTAGGAGCAGCTAAGTCGCCCGTCTTCGGCAGGTGCACTGTGTGCCCTTGCACCAATCATTCTGAAATAGGCTCTTCCGACTTTAGATATGAGGTGCGAATGAGGGCCAGATGCTGGTGGGTTGACGGAAACTTCTTCCACCAGAAGGTTTTGATACGATCTGGTCCCGGAGCGAAATAGTTCTTTATGCCTCTTAATACATTTTCCACCTCCTCTGTAGTGATAGGTGGGCATTCCTCCTTAGGTGTTATGTAGGCACTGCGCAGCTCCTTGAGGCTATTTATATTCTTTGAGGTTTTTTTCAGTGGATGCTGGACTTCGTAGACTTCTCTCCAAAAAGCCTCGACATTTTCTCATTTATGCAGGTTGACGACAGTAACTGAAGGGTCTTGGAAGAGTCGATATGGGTCCGACAAAAACTGTTGATTTTCTCTGACCCACCTTTCTCTCCGCACTTATATCTCTCCTAGCGTTATATAGTACTCGTTTTCTGTCAAGAGTATGCTGCCTGATGGTCAGAAGCTTTGACTTGTTGAGTGCGTGATGACGGATCCGCAGTTCGCACACGAACTGTCGAACCTTGGCAGTTAAAGTCCTGCCAGATGTTATGTAGTCAATGACACACTGAATGCGGGACGCCTACTGCCTTGCCCAGCCTATATTTGTGCTGACTTGATGCATTCGTCTTTTGGTCTTATGATCAACCGTTGGTTTTGTTTTACGGTTTGCAGCTGCCAAAGCTCTCGCTGCATTATACACACTACAATTGATAGTCCAGAGGTCGGGTTCTTCGGAAAAATCTCCACGATTTTAAATTGTTTATATGATTCAAAGTCAACTGATTTCTTGCAAAAAAGTTTGCTGATGCTTATCGAGTATATGTTTGTTTCTAAATCGGGAGAAATCACGAATATTAACCGGGAGAAAGCCGGAAGACAAAAATTGAAAAAATAGTGGCCACCCTGCCAAGGGATTTTAAAGGTTTTAGGATATTATGAAAACATCCAATGAATTTTCAAAAGCTTTAAAAATTTTCAAGGGATTTGGAAAGATTTCAAAGTATTTTAAATATTTTACTGTGTTTAAAAATATTCCAAAGGATTTTAAAAGATTCCAAGGCATCTTCAAGTGATTAAAAAACATCCAAGAATTTTAATAATTATTATAGATTTCAACAGATTTAAAGGGATTTCGAAAGACTTCTAAGAATTTTAAATATTTTAGGGTATTTTTAAAGATTCGAAGTAATTTTGAAAATATCTCAATAATTTGAAGGTATTCAAAAGGATTTTAAAGATTTTGGGGGTATTTTGAAAACATCTGAGGAATTTTTAACATCTTTAAAAAGTTTCAAGGGATTTCAAAAGATTTCAAGGGATTTGGAAAGATTTCAAAGGATTGGACATAGTTTAGGGCATTGTAAAGTATTTCAAAAGTATTTAAACGATTCTAAGATATTTTCAAGTGCTTAACAAATTTCCAAGGATTTTAATGATTTTACGATATTTCGAAAGACTTAAAGGATTTTAAATATTTTAGGGTATTTTAAAAGATTCCAAGGTACTTGATAAGATTTCCGAGGATTTCAGGAAAATATCAAATTTCATGTAATTTCACAGAATTTTATAATATTTTAATGAATTTCAATGAATTCATTCACAAGGATTGAGGGCTTTCTTAGTATTTCAAATATTTTCAAATATTTCTAGGTATTGCCAAAGATTTTAGGCCATTTAAAAATATTCCAAGGAATTTTAGATTGATTTGAATAATTTGAAGGGATTTCAAAGAATTTGACAGATTTTAGGGTATTTTTAAAATTTTGAAGAATTTTCAAGAGTTTTAAAAAATTCAAGGGATTTCAAAAAAAAATTTAAGTAATTGAAATATCTTGAGTTATTTTAAATAGATTTCAATAATTTGATGTGATTTCAAATGATTTTAAATATTTTAGGGTATTTCAAAAGATTCCATGGAATACTTTATTCAGTTCAGTAATTTAATGGGATTTCAAAGGATTTGAAATGTTTTAGGGTATTTTAAGGTTTTATAATGCATTTTCAAGGCGTGTGAAAAGTTTCTATGGATTTCAAAATATTTTAAAGGTTTTGAAATATTTTAGGGAATTTACAAAGATTTCAAGGTGTTTTTACTTCATTCCAATAATTCAAAGGGATTTCAAAGGGGTTTGAAATATTTGTGGGTGTTTTTATTGAAAACAATTTATTCACAAGAAAATAGAGATTTCGCAGGGGTTCTAAGATTTGAAGAGATTTTCAAATATTTTTTGCAGTTTATTTGCATTAATTTTTAATTCACCCTGAATTCTTATTAATTTATCCTGAATTCTCTTAAATTTTTTTATTCACTTGAATTCTTCTAATTTCACACAATTCTATTCAATTCAATGGATTTTTTTGAATTTTTTTGTTTCGCTTTAATTCATCTTGAAGTCTTTTAAACTCACCTTAAATTCTTAGGCATTTCAACAAATTCTTTTGAATTTCCTTAAATTTTTGTAAACTCATTTTAAACTTGCTGAATCTAATTTTTTTTATTTTTGAATTGTTTTCAATTCACTTGATTTTTTTTAATTCGCCTTGAACTTAAGTCTTATTAATTTATCCTCAATTCGTTTAAATTCACCTCGAATTCTTATAAATTTCATCGAATTCTTTTAAATACAAAAGAACATTAGTCACATTACTTTTGGTCCTGATAGTGGACATTCGCTATGATTTTTATATTCAAGAAAAAAAAATGGGTAAATTATCAAGTTTGTAAAATCCTAAAACGTTAGGTAAATAAAAATTTACCTGATATACAGTTCCACGTTCTGGAATTAGTGAAGGTAATGATATCATTTTTCTGTTGAGAACAATTTATTAGGATATTCTTTAAAAATTCCTGATCAAAACTTTTCCAACGTTTCGAAGATAAATTCGTAGTTAGTGTTTAATCAACAGATGCGCTCTACTTCATCTGTCGGCGCAATTATAAATTTCTAAAGAATCGCCAAAGAGAGGAAATTTGAATGGATTATTTTGCGATAAGAGTAATTGTATACTGATAAGTTTTATTATTCACAACTTCGCGACGAAGATTGTCATTATTTCAGCTTCACGATACTTAAAATGAACGTAAATGAGAAAATTATTGTTTACAATTAGTACGTGTTATCACTATTTACGTTATTTAACGAGTTTTTGTAAGCAAAGAAGATTTGATTTTGACTATTATTTGTTTAAAACCTTGAATGTTTATTGCATATCATCAGTAATAATCATTTTTGAAGGTCATGTAATATTTACTTGATTTCTACCTTGCCGATATTTTTTCTCGACAACTCACGTTCACACGAAATGTGATATTGAGTTGAAAATTTGGAAAATTAAATAAAAGGTAGGTTTTTATAGTCCTTAATTTATATATTAAAAAATATTTTATTTTTGGAAATTTTCTTCTAATAATTCTAAAACGTTGGGATCATACAAACGTTCTTTGGTGCCTTTTGTTTGATGTTCCAAATTTTCAACTCAATATCACATTTCGTGTGAACGTGATTTGTTGAAAAAAATGTCAAGGTACGAATCGGGTAAGACATGGCCTCAATTAAATTTGTTACTTTTTACGAGTCAGTTATTTAGAAATTTTTTATATATGTGGCCAAAAGCTAGATTTGGTAGAGGAACAGCGACGTTATTTTTTAGTAAATGGTCAACAGTAACTAAAATTTTCAAATTAAAAAATATCAATACAATTTCCAATCAAAAGCGTTCAGAATACAATATTTTTAAGTTTCAAAATTGAATAATTTGATAATTGAACAATTTTATAGTTACAGCCTTAAAATTGTAATAACCTTACATTTAAAAATTTCCAAATCGAATAGTTTCAAATTCGAAACGTCTGAAATAAATAGAGTGCTTAACTGAAACGTTAAAATTTGTCACTAAATCAAAAAAAAAAAGTGTATTTCAGAATATAAGATTTATATTCTATCAATAAAGCAAATTTATTTGATCAGTATGATTAATTATTATTATTTTATAATTCCAGGTCGGAAGAGCTCTCCTCGACATGGTCAATTCGGTGCCAAAGATGTCAAGTGACCAATTTGACGAGATGTTCAACAGCAACGTGAAAGATCTTCTGATGGTCGTTGCTCTTTCTCAGTTGATCAAAACGCAACTGCAACTTAATGAGAAACTCACACTTCTCACGTCACTCTAACACAAATTTTAAGAATTTCTGTATTCTAATTTATCATATTCATTCAATGATATTGACGCTGTAAAACAACTGTGGAAACAATCCTGAAATTCATATAAGCTATTTTCTGTTGCAATCAAGACTTTTCGTAAAATTGTATAAAACTAAAAATTCGATATTCGAATAAAATGAGTATTACCAACAACGATTGTTTTTCTCCCGATCTTTTATTATTACTAGCATTTTTAATTTTAAAAAAATTATAATAAATATTTATTTTTTAAATTTATTTGATTGTTTTTTAAGGTTATACAAACATAATTTTCTTTAAATTCTTGAGAAAATTAAAAAAGATTCTTGAAGATTTCAGATATCAAATCAAAATTTCAACAAGAAAGTTTATTTTCAACTAAACAGGTGAATTCTCAGCCAAGAAAGATGAATTCTCAACGAAAAATGTAATGCATAGATCATATTTTAACCAAAAAAGATTTTAATTTTAAACATATTAAAGCAAAAACAGTCAAAATAGTCAAAAGAAAATGAATTTTTCAACAAAATGATTGAATTCTAAACAAACAAAAAATTGATTTTCAACCACTTGCATTTTTAATTTTAAAAATATGACATTTTCTACTTAACTGTTTAATTTTTTTACCTGAAAATATAAATTTTCTAACAAAATAGTTACATTTACAACTAAAATGATGAATTTTCAACTAAAAAAAGCGTTTTTTACAAAATAGTTCAATTTTTCACCAAGTAGTTGAATTTTCAAACCAAAAAGATGAATTCTTGAGGAAAAATGTAAAAGCTGATATTTCCACCAAAAAATTTCAATTTTTAATTAAAAACAGTTGAATTCATCGGAAAAATACGAATTTTCAATAAAATAGTTGAATCCTTAACCAAAACAGATTAATTTTCAACGAAACAGTTGCATTTTTTACCAAAAAAAATTCAATTTCTACCAAAAGAGATAAATTTTTAAACTAAAAAGAAAACTTTTCAACAAAATAATAGATTTTTCAAACAAACTGTTGAAATTTCTATCGAAACAGGCGAATTTTATACAAAACAGTTGAATTTTTAAAGCCAAAAAAGAATTTTTAATAAAAATTTTAATTTTCAACCAAAAAGATAGATTTTCAACAAAATAGGTACATTTTCTACCAAAATAGTTAAATTTCCAACAAAAATTATGAATCTTCAAAAAGAAAAAAGAAAAGAATGAATCTTTAACAAAGTAGTTAAACTTTTAGCGAAGTAGTTAAAATTTCAACTAAAATTGTAAATCTTTAACCAAGAAAAAATCTATTTTTACAAAGTAATTGAAATTATAGTTGAGTAGTTGAATTTTGAACCAAAACAAATCAAATCTCAACCAAAAGTGCAATAGGTGATATTTAAACCAAAAAATATTTAAATTTTGAATCAAAAACAGATGAATTAATCCAAAAAAAAACGAATTTTCAACAAAACGCCTGAATTTTCAGCAAAATAGCAACAAATTCAACAAAAATGATGAATTATTAAATGGAATAATGAATCTTAAACTAAAAAAGTGATTTTTAACAAAGTAGTTGAATCCTCAAACACATCAGATTAATTTGCAACTAAGTAGCTGCTTTTTGAACCAAAAAATATGAAAATTCCACCAAAAGAAATTAATTTTAAAATATCTTCTAAACGAGCTCAAACGATTTTTAAGATTTTGAGAAATCTTTTACAATAAAAAAATCTGCCTGTCACGCGGGTACATTCTAGAAGTATAATTAACTATTCTATAACTATAACGACAACTATAATTTTTTGATTGTGAATTCTCTTTTGTTAAAGCTCCTTCGGCTTTCACGAACAGATTCTCATTACGCATTTCGTGCTTCGCACTCGATTTTTTTTCAAAGTTCGAATTTTTTCACATTAAGTTCAACTGTATTATGTATATGAACTGAATATTATATTTATTTCTATACCTCGGTCTGAGACGGCTTATTCAGATATTGCAAAATAATGTACAAATTTTATTTATCATGTTTACCTTCATATTTGTTCCTTATTTTGCACTAATTTTAATTCTCAGCTACACTGTAAAATGTATCATTTCAATAAATCTATATTATTACAATTCATAATATTCATGGATATTGAAACGGACGCGTTTTCACTGCCTTATTTTTATAAAAAAAAAAGTGGGCGTCTTATAGAAAAACAATCATGTTAATTAACATTTTATTGCACTTTGTGTCGTTTTTCCAAAAACATAATTTGTTTATTTTCATGTTATTTTTTACGATTTAACCAAAAAAAAAGCATCCTATCAAAATGTAATTCATAAAAAATTTGTAGACCTATCTTGAGTGAACTTTTGTTAATCAATTTTTTTCGTACCTTCTGTTGTTTTTCCAAAAATTAAATTTTTTTATTGTTAATGTTATTTTTTACGATTAAAACAAAATCTACGCGTCCTATCAACAAATTATTCATGACAAAATTGTAGTTCTTTTATAGCTGAGCAACTTTTGTCTAATAGTTTTTTCATAGTTTGTGTCATTTGTCCAAAAATTAAATTTTTTAATTTTCGGCTTTATTTTTCACGATTAAAACAAAAACTACGCATCCTACATAAAAAAAAATATTAACAACAAATTTGTAGATCTTTTTTGGCTGGATAATTTTTGTCAAATAATATTTTTTCGTATCTTGCATGGATGGAATGGAATCTTTTTTTTTCATTATGTTTTGTGGGGTCAAAATTTGAATTTTTGATTTTTCAAGAAACTTCCAAAATTTGTTACGATAATCTTATAGGGCTTCCAAAAAGCAACGTTTTTCGTCACTCTGATCATTTTCTTTTTATCAAAAAAAGTATTTAGGATAAATTATTCTTAAAAAAATGTTCTTAACAATTTTCAAAATGGTCTAACTTTTTAAATTTTTATCCAAAATAGCTGGTTAACGAACTCGTTCTTTCTTTTTAGGCCTTAAAAAAGTGTGCCAAAGCACTATCCAATCTGATAAATCTTTCGAAGGTTATCACACGTGCACATAAAACCAATACCTTCTCATTAGGATGAGAATGTAAAAATTACCTTAAAATCTTCCAGATGCTTTTTTGATAAATTTGAAAATATTTTTAAATATTCTCTTAAAATTAATTTTTTTGAATAACAAATTATTTGCAATTTTTCCAGGAGTCTTAAGAAAATTATTTTATCATCTGAAAAAGTTAAAAAAATTGTAACAAGGTCCAAAATTTTGTGCCGAAATATTAAGAAATCTTAAATTTTCTTTTGATCTTGTACTCTTTCAAATTTGAAAGATTTTGCTTTAAAATCTTCTACAATGTTTTTCAAAATGTTAAGAAATAATTTGAAATGTTTTGAAATCGTTTCCCATTTTCTCATTACAATTCATTTTTTGAAATAATAAATCATTTGAAATTTTCCCATCAATCTTAAGAAAACTTTTTATTCTCTTGAAAACTTTCAAAATTCTAAACAACCTTTTTTGAAATCCTCAAAAATTTACATTTTGTTTTGAATTTCTTGAAATCTTATCAAAATTTAAATGTACCGACAGTCAATAGACTTCGTAAATTAAGATATTAGAGTTTCTGTCCATAATTTGATTTTTCTCATCTCTCTGCAAGTGTGAAAATGTTTATAAATTATAGTGTGGTTGCGAAATTTTAGGAACAGAATTATCTCCAAATTAAAAAAATATATATTTACAATGGAAATTGCCTCTTATATCATTAATGTTGAGTAACATTCAGAAATAAATTTTACACTGGAACTTGGAATTAACTACGGTTTTGGACATGGCTTGTAGTGGCCTTCAACCTAAAACCATACTTTTGTTGCACCATTTTTCACGTCTATTATATTATTTATTTTTGCAATTCATACAAAGCAAATACTGTTACGAATTTCTACTCAAAATTTTACAGAAAACATAAGAATGCTGAACATGATTTTCTATATCCATAACTAATCAAGAACTGAAGAAAATCGGTACAAACTTTCATTTAAACTTCACGATTTTCATAAAAATACAAATTTCTAATAAATATTTATTTTTTAAGTTTATTTGCTTATTTGATTTTAAGGTAAAAAAAAAATAATTTTTCTAAAATTCTGGAGAAAATTCAAAAAGATTTTTGCAGATTTCAGATACGCCAAATCAAAGTGTCAACAAAAAAGTTAATCTTTAACCAAAAAGTTCCATTTTCAACAAAAGAGATGAATTTTTATCTAAAATTATGTATCTTCAACGAAAAAAATGAATTTTCAAAAAAACCGTTCAACTATTAACCAAGTAATTGAATTTCTAATGAAAAAAGACTTAATATAAATCATAAACGGTTAAATTCATTCAAAAAATACGAATTTTCAACAAAATACGTGAATTTTCAACAAAGAAAGATGAATTCTAAACATCGTTCTAAACATCAAATCAAAACATAGGAAATGGATATTGAATTCAATATGAAACACTTTAAATTCCTATGATTGCGAATCGAAATATATTGTATTTTCAATAAAATAATTGAATTGTCAATCAAAAAATATTTTTTAACAAAAAAGATGAATTTTCAACCCTTTAAAGCAAAAGAGACGAATTTTCAACAAAACGGTTGAACTGTTAACCAAATAGTTACATTTTCAAGTCAAAAGGGCAATTTTTTTCGAAGGCAGTTAAATTTTCAAACAAAAAAATTAATTTCAACCAAAAACAGTTGAATTTTCAAGCAAAAAAGACGAATTTTTTAGAATTCAATTGAATTTTCAAACCGAAAATTTTAATTTTCAACAAGAAAGGTTATTTTCAACCAAGAAAGATGACTTTTCTACCATTAGAGATGAATTTTTGATCTCGAAAGATGAATCTCAAACGCAATTGTTGCATTTTCAACTAAAATAGATATTTTTTAAATCAAACATGGATTGGTGAAATTTTTAGTTGAAAAAATTACTGATCAAGCAAAAAAAAAAAAAGAATTTTCAACCAGTGGAATTAAACCCAAGAAAACGAATTTTCGGCAAAATACATAAATTTTCTACCAAATAGTTGAATTATTAACTGATAAAGTATAAATTTCTAGCCAAAAATGGAACAGTGATATTTTCACATAAAAAAATTAATTTTCAACAAACAAGATTAATTTTTAACGAAAAAAAAAATGAATTTGCTACAAAATAGTTAAATTTTCAAGCAAAGAGGTGAACCTAACAAAATGAATTTTTAACAAAGCAGTTCACATCTTAATCAAGTAGTTGAATTCTCAGTAAAAAAAAGGATGAATTTTCATCCAAGAAGATTGATCTACGACCAAAATAGACGAATTTTCAACAAAATAATATCAAAATGATAAAAATAGTAAAACTTTAAAAGAAGTTAACTTGAAAGTGAAAAAATTAAAAATAATTAAACTAAAAGAGATCAATTTTTAATTTAAAATATCGATTTCCAACGTAAAATTGAACAGTTGCATTTTTAGTTACAAAAATTAATTCTCGGCGAGCAAAACAAATTTTCAACAAAATATTCAAATCTTCCACAAAAGAGTTGAATTATCAACTAGAATGATGAATGTTAAAACAAAAAAATTTCAACAATAGAGTTCAACATTCAATCCAAAATATGGTTTTTAACCAAGAAGATTGATTTTCTAAAAATGGAATAGTTACATTTTCTACCAAAGAGATGAATCTTTAAAAACAAAAAAATGAAATTTTAACAAAATTGCTGCATTTTTATCAAAATAGTAACATTTTCAACCAAATACCACAATTTTTAACCAACCGAGATGAATTCGGAATAAAAATATAATAGTAGCCTTTTCAACAAAAGTAGTTACATTTTCTAATTGAGTTCTATTAATTCATTTCGCATCAAAGCAAAAAAAAATTTTTTAAAGGGTAAATTTCTTGAAAACAGAGGAAAAAAGAAGAATTTTTCAAAAAATGGGAAAAGAGAGGACACCTTTCGCAAACTTTGTTAAAATTTATTATCAGGTAACATATTGAATGTTATCTTAGTTCGTAACGTTATTTCCACCCCCCCTACTCCATGTCATAAAACATAGTTTTTTTCGTGACACCACCCCCCTCAAATTTATAAAGTAGATTATATACGGCTCCTAAAAGCCAATATATCGTTCATAGTATTTTAAATTTCGCGCCTTTTTTAATTGCGGAAGCGCAAAACGTTCAAGTAGATATTAAATATAATAAATAGGCTTTAAAATATTCTTAAACTAATAATATTTAGATCCAAAAATTTCAAATTGTAATACTCTCATCAAGTTGAAAAAAAAATATATTGAATAAATTAATGAAACTTCAGATTTTGACTTGATGTCGTGAGTTCCGGAATTATTTTCTTTACCGTCGTGAACTCGTGGACAGCAACATGAGGTGATTATTTTTTGAGTAAATTTTATAATAAAAACGACACTTTAAGCAATAATAATTTATTATATTTTTCTGTAAACAATAATGTTACTACTGATAATGGAAAATTTATAATTTTCCATGCGAAAAAGTTTATTTCTGCGTCTATATGACAAAGAGGTTATGAGATTGTTAAAATCTTAATTTATCGCGAAATCTCAATTATTTCGAGTTTTAGTGCATAATAATCGTATGATTATTAAGATCTTTAATTTAATTGTTGAAACAGAAAAGATTTTTTAACTGATTTATTGAAATGAATAGGCAGTACATAACATAACCTCAATTCTTTCGCAGCTCGCTAAAGTTGCAGAAGAGGCTTGCCGCCTCGGTGATGCGATGTGGCAAGAAAAAGGTTTGGTTGGATCCTAACGAAGTCAACGAGATCGCCAACACTAATTCTCGTAAGTTTCTTTTTCTCATTATGTCAGTTTTGAGGTATTTGCATATGGTTTTATGATTGGACCTGTATTTTTGTAACATTTTTCACTGAAACGTCATACTTTTTTCTCGTATAGATTCTAAATATGTTAGGTTTATGCTTTTTCTGTTTATTTCATTGAAAGGAAATATTTACGTATAGTTAGGATTTTCAGTTTTTGTGTTTAAAAAGAATTTGAGGTTCCTCTCATGTGTAACTCGTGTTTTAATTCTACTATTATTTTCTGAAATGTCCATGTGGTTTTGCACAGTTTGAATTTTTCGTAAAAATAATATCACGTTTCTCTAATGCTTCAAAGATTATATTTAATGTTGAGTTTGAAATTTTGAACAAATTGGGCTTTAAATATTTTATGAATTTTTCATCCCTTTTATAGATTTGTTACTTTCAATGTGAAAAATCTAGTTTCACGAAGAATTTTTAGCAGAAAATTTTGGCAAATCTGCAAGGTGATTCTGTCAATTTTTAGTCAATTGAAAATCAAAAGTAAAGCGAGATACTCTAAAATTAATGGAAGTTTTTTATGAGTATAAATTCAAACCGAAATTAAACTTATTTTTATTGCACTATTTCCTAAGTTAAATTCAATCACGGCCAATTATTCTTTTTTTTTTTAAGAACACTTACTTTTTGCAAGTTTGCTGCAAGTGTGACTGATTTCAAATACTAAACATTTTAATTTAAACTCATTCAAATCAAATTGCATTTTCCCTTTTTCCCATTATTCTCGAAGAACTTTCCCTTTTCTATTTAAATATAAGATATGTATTTGAAAATGCAATTTTTTAATTTTCTTCAACTTGCAGAATTATTTATCATAATTAATTTAACTTTTTAAATTTTCAAATGCTATTAATTAATTTTTATAATTAACACTTGAAGCTGAAACATTTTAAAACATGTTGAAATTTTGAAACCCGAAGACAACAGATGTTATCCAATATAAAATTGAAACAGTTAAAAAATATATACCATATCAATTTTGAAAAGTATTAGAAGGCGAAATCTTTTTAGTTGAAATGTACAAAATAAAATAATTTCAAAATTCAATATTCCAAGTTGATTAAATGCAAAGTTAAATATTCTAAATTGAACAGTCAAAGTTAAACGTTCAAAATTGAGTCAAGTGAATTTGAAATCTGTATAGGAGTGTTGTGCAGTCTCGAATTTTCTTTTTAAATCTTACCATTAAAAAGTTGAAAACTGTTTATCTGCCCGATTTCAAATTGAACTATTTAGGATTTAAATAAAAGTTTAAAGCTAAACTCATTTTTTGCTGAATCTGTACAAATTAAATATTTTTGAAACGTAAAATATTGTAGGCGCTCAAACTGTAACTATTGTTAATTTGAGTTTAAGAGCATTGAAGAATGTAGTTTCAAATTTATATTTAAAGTATTATAGTAAGGACGGAATTACAAATCTTTGAAAAAAATATTTAATTATACTAATAAGTATCACGATTTAATCATTAATGATTGAATTTCTAAAAGAGAAAATATTCTTGATTATGAGAACGAGTTTAAACATAAAAATTGTTTATTAAAAAAAATATATTTTTCTCTGAATTTTTTATATTGCCGTGCATTGTCTTCCAAGGACCTAAGTATATCTATTTTTTAAACATAAATTCTTTAATGGCAGAAATCAATTATAAATCTGTCAACATTATTCTTATAAATAAAAACTTAATCTTCCCCCTATTTTTCCCTTTATCGTGAAAATTTGTATATTTAGAGTGCCTAATAGAAATTGGCTCACTTAATTTTTGTAATCACTCATAAACTTTGAATTTATTTGTTGACCGGGAATTTTACAAATTTTTTGAAATTTTATATCACATGATATAATACAATTTAAAATAAATTCGATTTCAACTTTTTTTGATTAAGTTTAATTGTTTACTTTTTAAATGGTGGAATTATTCAGTTTATAATACCTAATTCTAAAATCATTTACTTCGAAAATTTCCCATTTTAGATCTTCGTTTTTAAGAGTACGTCTTCAATTAAAAAAGTTTAAAATGCAGTTTTGTTCTTAAACAATTAACATCGTTTGAAATTGAATTTTTATTATAAAATACGTTTGAAGTTGATTAACTGTAAATATAAAGTAATTCATGATTTTCAAATTGAACTGTAGTTGTATTACCGGTTGAGCAATTATCAAAAATAATTTCAAATTTGAAAAGCTTTCAAAAAATAAAATTTGGATTTTTGAAGATTAGCTTTTTAAGAATTTTTAAAGGTTTCAAGGTAATAAAAAAAATTGTTCAAGATTCCTGCGAAAATTTAAAATGATTTTTTATTCTGAAAAATAATTTTAAGGGAATATTTAAAAAAAAATTATCTGTATAAATAACAATCGAATAATTATCCACTTGTAACGATTTTAAATTAAAATAATTTAACTTCTAGTTTAAAGTATCCATTAAAAAAAGATTTTAATCGTTGTATTTTTAATTTTTCTAACTTAAAATTGTTTAAAGTGATACAATTTGGAAAATTTACAAATTTATTGATTCATTCATTCATTTAGAGCATTAAAATTGATCGTGTGGATTTATATTAGGTATTCAGGAATCTTTGAACTGTACAATTTATAAAAGCTTACAATTTTGCTTTTGAACAATTTAATACTCAAAAGAGTTCCACTTTCAGTGTTTTAATTTGCACTTCAGTTTTTCCTACTTCATATGAAAAAAATCTTAGCTTTAGGTGTTCTATTTTTTTAATTTCAATAACCGTGACAAATTTTTGTGAACCGGGAAGTGACCGGGAATTTTTTCTTCGATTAAAACGGCCACCCAGGGAACCATAATTTTCCCAGTCGTGTTTCAAGGGTAATTCTGTGATTTTGAAGTAATATAATGAAAATAAATATTTTTTAATAATTATTAGAAGGGAAAATCTGAAATAAATAAAAAATTATTAATTAGAAGAAAAAAATGAGGGAAAATGAGGAAAAATATCTCGTAAAAGAAATTAAATTTCTCCTGAAAAATCTTTTCTCAGTGTCCGCAATTTATTTCAAATAAATGTAGTTAGGTGTCCAATTCCGTGATAGTACTTGAAATTAATCGAAAAATAATATTATAATTTTCAAAAACGAAAAATAGTGGGATTTCATTGAGCGACTAGAGAAATAAAAAAATTTGATTTCTAATAAGCATCCTTTTGAAACATTTATAACTAAAGCTTTTTAAATTCAAACCTTTAAAGCTGGCGATAAGAATGAAACATGTTATAAGACGTGTTAGAAATTATTTAAATTTTAAATAGAACCGTTTAAAATTGTTTTCTATTCCAGACCAGCATATCTTATAATAACAATTTTAGTGACTTTTTGGTCACGAAAACTCCGACCCAGGCTGCTGATCAATCTCTCTAGCGATCACCCCACGTGGAGAGTCTCACAAAATTGTTATGTGTGGTTAACTTGAATTCATTATTACTTCGTTCCAAATGAAAATTAAACAAAAAGCCAGGAATGTAAAAAACGCATCTTTCTAGCATTATTCAAATCTAATATTATTTATAATTATAATAAATTGTTTAAACAATTATTTCGTTAACTTGAATTCATTATTACTTCACTCCAAATAAAAATTGCATAAAAAGCCAGAAATTAAAAAAAAAGCGCATCTTTCTAGCATTATTCAAATATAATATTATTAATAATTATGATCAATTTTTTAAACAACGATTTTGTTAACTTGAATTTATTATTACTTCACTCCAAATGAAAATTGGACAAAAAGTCAGAAATTTGAAGAAAAAAAACCGCATCTTTCTAGCATATTTGCAACATTAATTGAAATAATTACACCATGAAAATTTCATCTACTGGTAGATGAAACATTATTTTATCAATTAATTATAAAAATTAAACTTCATCCACACCCCAAATAGATTAAATATAGAAAAAAATCTGAAGCTTCACCATAGGGGCTAGAGCAACACAAAAATACAAAAAAGTACAAAATTCGATCAAATAATAGACAAATGTTCTAATTTCCTTTAATTTTTGTCGTAATTAATTGTAATCATTTGTATTTTTCCATAAGTAATTAAAGTTTAGGTTTTTAGAAGTCAAAAATGTTTTTTTTCTTGTTAAAAATTAATTTTTTTTTATCCAATTTAACTAATTCAGTTGAAAATTCATCATTTTGTTGAAAATTCGTCGTTTTGGGCTGAAAATTTAACTATTCTGTTACAAAATTCAACTGTATGGTTGAAAGTGAACTTTTTTGTAACTTTAAAAAAAATGTTATGCATGAAATTCGCCTTTTTGGCTTGAAATTTCCACAATGTGATTGATTTGTTCTTCTCTCTTGACTGATGAGTCTATCTCAGTAGACAATTTAAATATTTCGTTAAAAATTCGTTTTTTGGTTAAATTCACCTGTTTTTTATTTAAAATCAAAATCTTTTTCGGTTGAAATTTCAACTATTACATTTTCCGATTATGAGTTCTAATTTCCTGTAATTTTGGTTGCAATTTATTGTATTTATTTGTATCTTTCTATAAATAATTTCAGATTTTCATCATTATTCGTAAAAAAATTTCAACTAAGGATTGAACGAAAAAATGTAAAATTTTGTAAATTATGCAATTTTGTGAAATTCTGAATAACAAAGAAAAACTACACAATCAGGATTTTTAGAAGTCAAAAATGGTGTTTTCTGGTTAAAAATTAATTTTTTTAGCTGAAAATTCATCTTTTTGGTTGAAAATTTATCTATTATTTTCGTTAAGAATTCATCTTTTTCCGTTCAAATTTTTATAACTCGGTTGAAAATTTGATTATTTTATTGAAAAATCGTCATTTTCGGTTGAAAATTTAACTCTTTTGGTAAAAAGTTCAACTATATGGTTGAAAATGAACTTTTTTGTACAAAATTCGTCTTTTTGGCTTAAAATTTCCACAATTTTTTTGATTTTTTCTTCTCTCTTGACTGATGAATCTTTCTCAGTAGATAATTTTAATCTTTCGTTGAAAATTCGTTTTTTGGTTAAATTCAACTGTTTTTTATTTAAAACAAAAACATTTTTCGGTTGAAATTTCAACTATTACATTTTTCGATTAAAAGTTCTAATTTCTTATAATTATGGTTGCAATTTATTGTATTTATTTGTATCTTTCTATAAATAATTGCATTTTTTTTGTGAAAATTCATCTTTTTGGTTGAAAATTCATCTATTATTTTCGTTAAGATTTCATCTTTTTCGGTTGAAAGTTTTATTATTCGGTTGAAAATACATTTATTTTATTGGAAATTCGTCGTTTTGCGTTAAAAATTTAACTGTTTTGTTAAAAACTTCAAATGTATGGTTGACAATTAATTTTTTTGTAACAGTTTTGCACAAAATTCGTCTTTTTCGCTTGAAATTTCCACAATTTGGTTGATTTTTTCTTCTCCCTTGACTGATGATTGGCTAAATTCAACTGTTTTTAAATAAAATTCAAATCTTTTTTGGCTGCAATATCAACTATTACATTTTTCGTTATAAACTTCTAATTTTCTGTAATTTTTGTATTAATTTGGTTTTTCTGTAAATAATTGCAGTTTTTCGTAATTATTTGTGAAAAAAATTTCAACTAGGGATTAAAAGAAAAATGTGAAATTTTTAATTTTTTAAACTATGTATTTTTTGTAGTCGAGAGTGGTGATTTATATTTTTTATTGTGCCCACTGATGTTGGAAAAGATCCAAAAATTTATTTTGTCGTATATCACAGTTTTTTTCGATTTTACTCTTGATTATTTCTTTCACTGGCAAAAATGAATACAACCAAAATAATGTACTTCATAGAAATATACAAATATTACTGAAACTGGCATATTACAGACGAATTTTTTTTATCAAAACATAATTTTACACAGTTGCTTTTTATGTAATAAAGAAAAGAATACAGGCCCAGACTCTTTTATTTCCTGAAATTTGTATTTTGCGCCACGCCCTACTACATTTTTAATGTTATCGATTTCCTGCCCTTTTTTATGGAAAGTTTTCCTTGTATAAGGAACTATAAAAAATAGGTTTGGAAAATCGAGGAGGGTCGATTTGTTCACTAATCGTATATCTTAATAGGGGAATTCCCTCGATACAGATTGGGGGATTTGGTAGACTTGTGTTCAATTTATCGTTGATGAAACTCATCCTGAAATAAAATTTAGGTGCAGTATCACGGAAAACTTCAATTAGGGCGTGACAACTATTTATTTGCTAATAGCATTTAAATCACAACATAAACAAAATTTAGATTTCGAATAGTGATAATTTATTCAAGTAAAGTTTCTTTATATATTAATCGAAGAACGGAAGAAAACGCATGATATAGGGAAATAACACCAATAGGTTTGAACATTAATGTTTTTTAATTGATTTTTTTAACTGAAAATTCATGTATTTCACTTGAAGATTTATCATTTTGATTTGAATTTCACCTCTTTTGTTAAAAATCTGACTACTACTCGTTGAGAATTAATCTTTTCTTGTTAAAAATTCGATTATTTTCTTAAAAATTCAACAATTTTGATTGAAAATAATTCTATTCGATTCAAAATTGAACGGTTTTGTTGAAAATTCGTCTTTTCAAATTCAACAATTCATTATTCTAGTAGAAAATTAAATTATTTGGTAAAAAATTAACTGTTTTGTTAAAAATTCAATTGTTTTTAAAAATGAAAATTCGCCTTTTTGGCTTGAAATTTCAAAAATTTGTTTAATTTTTTTCAAATATGAACCATTACATTTTTCGACGAGCATTTATCTTTTTTCGTGAAAAATTAATTTTTTCAATTGAAAATTTAACTTTTATTTTTGTTGAAAATTAAAATTTTCCATTTTTACTTACAAATTTATCTTTTCTAGTTAAAAATTCATCTTTTCACGTTGAAAATTCATCTTTTTTTATTGAAAGTGGCACTACTTTGTTAAGAATTCATTTTTTCGTTGTTGTTGAAGATTCATTTTTTGTTTCGAAAATTTATTTGTTTCGTCGAAAATTTACCTATTTGGTTTAACATTTTTTTAGGTCAAACATAATTTTTTTACTCCAAATTTAACCATTTCATTTTTGGCTCTATCTTTTTTAATTGAAAAATGAACTCTTTGGTTCAAAATTTATCATCTTTAGTAGAAAACTCAACTACTTGGTTGAAATTTGAACTACTTTGTTGAAAATTAATTTGTTTGGTTAGAAATTTAGCTAATTTGTTTTAAAAAAAATGTAATCAAATTTTGAACTAAAAATTTAGCTATTCCCTTTTTGGTATCCATTTATATATTTTATTCAGTAATTTAACTATTTGTTTGAAAATGTCTCTTTTTCGGTTGAAAATTCACGTATTCTGTTCATTCGTCTTTTTATGCAAAAAAAAATCTTCCTAATTGAATATTCACATGTTTTGTTAAAAATTAACTACTTGGCTAAAAATGCATTTACTTACAACATTCATTTTTTTAAGATTCATCATCTTAGTTCAAAATTCATCTCTTTCGTTGAAAATTTAATTATTTTGTTGAAAATTTTTTTTCTTTTTTTTGTTGAACATAAATTTTGTAACGAAAAATTTAATTATTCCATTTTTGGTTGAAGATTTATCTTTCTTAGATGAAAAATCAACTACTTGGTGAAAATTAATTTTTTTATTGGTCTTTCATTGAAAATTGAACTATTTCGTTAAGAAATCATTGTTTTTTGTTTGAAAATTTATTTTTTAACTGATATTCAAACTTCTTCAGATAAAGATTTATTGTTTTAGTTAAAAATGTATTTCTTTGGTTGAAAATTTAACTATTTTCTCGAAAATTCGTTTTTTTATTTTGGTTGAAATTGAAATTTTTTAATTTAAAATTCAAAGAGTTTGCTACGATTTGTCGAAAAGTTGAACTCCTTGGTTAAAAAATCATTTTTTTGGTGGGTGATTTATGATTATAGTTGAAAAGTCATCTCTTTGGCTGAAAATTCAACTATTACGTTAAAAAAAATCGTTCTTTGTTTGAAAATTTATTTTTTAAGTGAAATTTAAACTACTTCAGTTAAAGATTTATCATTTTGGTTGGGTACTTATCTTTTTTGGTTGGAAACTTAAATTATTTTGTTACGAAAGTCGTTTTTTTTTGGTGAACAATTGATTTTTCTAATTGAAAACGTAGCTATTCTATTTTTGCTTGAAATTATCTTTTTTATTTGAAAATTTAACTATAAGTTGAAAACTCGTATTTGTCGGTAGAAATTTAATCTTTTTCGTTAAAAATGCATGTTCAAAGTTAACAATTCATGTTCATAGTTTAAAATTAATCTACTCCATTGAAAATTAAACAATTTTGTTTAAAAGTAAGTATCCTTTTCGATTAAAAAGTCTAGCATTTTGTTGAAAATTCATCTTTTTTGGTCAACTTTAACCGTTTTTGATTTAAAATTAAAATTTTCTGGGGTTGAAAGATCAACTAGTAGATTTTTCATTGAGAATTCCTCTCTTTTGGTTAAAAATTATTATAGTTTTATCTATCTTTTATCTATCTTTCATTCTAGTTGAAAATTCATCTCTTTGGTTGAAAATTTAACTACTTTGCAGAAAAATCATTGGTTTTTGTTGAAAA
>JAABKJ010007545.1:221868610-221879004 GCA_011634705.1 Andricus grossulariae
TCATTCTAGTTGAAAATTCATCTCTTTGGTTGAAAATTTAACTACTTTGCAGAAAAATCATTGGTTTTTGTTGAAAATTTAATTTTTCAACTTCAATTTAAACTACTTTCGTTAAAGATTCATCATTTCAGTTAAAAATTAAATCTCTGGTGAAAAGTTTAACTATTCTGTTGAAAATTAGTTTTTTCTTTTTGGTTGAAGTTTATCTTTTTTAGCCGAAATTTCAACAGTATGGTAGAATATTTATCTTCTTCAGTTGAAAATTCAACTGCATGATTGAAAATTATTATCTTAGTAGAAAATTCAACTAATTCGTTAAAAATTCATGTATTTTATTTAAAATTCATCTTATTCAGTAGAAAATCAATATTCTCGGTTGAGGACTCAACTATTTGGTTGGAAGATCATCTATTTTCTTTATAGAAAAAACTGTGGGTACGAAATTTTGCAGGTAATCGGTCAAGTAGAGTAAACACAAGTTGGGTACTCGAAACTGAGGTAAAATTTTCGTGGTGAATCGTAGATATCTCCGGCGAACTTCGCTAGAGACAGCACGTTACAGGCCGGTAACAACGGAAAGTTTACCTCAGTTTAGGGTAATCAGCCGACTATTACCCTGCTTGAACGATTACCTGCAACGTTTCGTACCCCTAGTTTTTTCTATGTTGAAAATGCAACAATTTGGTTAAAAAGCAATCATTTTTGGTAGAAAATTCGCGTAAGTCTAGTTTATGCTGAGTGATCCACCATAATCTTAGGTGATCAAGAGTAATCCTATGCAACCCAGAGTAATCTTAGGTATTCCAGAGTAATTTTCTATATAGAGGTAATCCAGGGTAATCCGATATAGTCGGAAATAATCCACATCCGTTGGATCTTAATGATCACTGGATCCTAATCTTAAGTGGCCCACTACTGATGCATTGACCCAATTGGATAGACGGTGGGCGTAAAGATCGACCAAAAGTGTACCAGGTACTTATATGTATTTCGATTTGGAAGCAAAAGTAGCATTAGTTGAGTCACGGTACGATGGTTCCACGAACAATTTAAGTATGTAGGTAACATTGGCAACGATCGGCTCGGTTCATCGACGGTGCACACGAGGAGCTGGTGCACAATCAAATTAACGAGATGAGAGGCATGATCATGAAACAGCCAACACCGAAGTTGAATCTTGAATATCTATATGTCCTCGAAGGCACCTTAGATAGGTACGTTGCGACAATCATTAGCTCTGGCAGTCGAGCTATTAATGTTACCTAAATAGATGACATTTCGCTACAATAAGACACGTCTAATAGTACTCTGACGCCTCAAGGTTCCAAAATCCTAGTGAAATTTTTTACATTTTTTATTTCCTCTCTAGTGTCTTCTAGGGCAAATTTTTTCATTAACAAAAAAATTCAAAAATAGTTCCAAGAAAAATTATTTGTCGAGAAGGAAACAACTATTAAAAATTCGGTACAGTATTACCCAAGATTACTCCGGATTGCATAGGATTACTCTGGATTACATAAAACTATGGTGGATTATGTGACCTAAACTAGACTCACGCGAATTTTCAACCAAAAAGGATTGCTTTTTTTTAAAAAACTGCATTTTCAATGGATTTGACTGACATTTATTTTGTAGTTTATGAAGCTAGAACAAATTTCTGAAAAGGAATTGGGCCAATTATGACTTGGTATATTTTCAACCAAACAGAGGAATTTTCAATTCAAATTATAAATCTTCAACAATAATGACAATTAATTTTTAAACAAAGAAGATGAGTTTTCAACCTAAGATGGAACACTTTAATTTATAGTTAAAAAACAATTTCAAGCCAAAAACAGTTGCATTTTCAATAAACTGGTTGAGGCTTCAAACTAAAAAGACCAATTTTTTTAAGGACAGTTCAATTTTCGAACATAAAAGTAGAATTTTCAACAAAAAAGTTCATTTTCAATCAAGAAGGATGAATTTTCAACCGAGGAAGATGATTTTTCTACAACAAAAAAAAATGAATTTTCAATGCAAAAAGAATAATGTTGAACAAACTAGTTGAATTTTCGACCAAAAAAGATGATTTCTTGACAAAATATTTGAGCTTTCAAGCAGATGCGAAGTAAATTTAGTTAAAAGATTAACTTTCGTAGAAAAAAATGCAATGAAATAGTGGAATTGGCAACTTAAGAGATGAAATTTGAACTAAAATAAAGAATCTTTCAGCAAAAAAATTAATTTCAAACAAAATTGTGGAATTTTCCACAAAGTAGATTAAATTTTAACCCAAATGAATGAATTCTTAACTAGAAATATAATAGTTGACATTTCAACCATGAGAGAGGTTAATTTTCCACTAAAGATGATAAATTTTCAACCAAAAATGGAATAGATATATTTTCAATAAGCAAAAAATAATTCTTTACCGAAAAAAATAATAATTTTTAAGAAAATAGTCCATTTTCAACAAAAGAGATTAACTTTCCACTAAAAAGAGATAAATTTGCAATAAAAATTAAACAGGTTAATTTTTAGTTGAAAAACTTAATCTTTTAACGAGAAAGAAACGAATTTTTAATCAAAAAAATTATTTTCAATCAAGATTAATTTTCTACATAAAGACGAATTTGTAACAAAATACATGAATTTTCAACCAAATAATTGAAGTTTCAACTGAATAAGACGAATTTGAAATGAAAAATTAAATTTTCAGTTGCACAAATTAACTTTTAACCAAGAAAACGAATTTTTAAATTAAGAAAATGAATTTTGAAGTAAGAAGATTAATTTTCTATCAAGAAAGGCTTATTTTCATACAAAAAAAATTAATTTTCAACGAAACAGTTCAATTTTTAACTAAAACAGATAAATTTACAATAAAAATGAAATAGTTAAATGTTCAGTTGAAATAATTAATTTAAAAAAAAGAATTTTCAACAAAACAGTTCAATTTACAAGAAAATAGTTCAATTTTCAACAAAGTAGTTCAATTTTCAACGGAAAAGATGTATTTTTAAGCATAAAGAATTATTTTCTACCAAAAAAGACGAATTTTCAAGAAAATACATGAATATTCAAGCAAACAATTGAATTTTCAAGAAAACAGTTGTTTTACATAATACGAAATATCTTTTAAACTGATATTTTTATATCTTTTAAACTGACTCGAATTATTCATAACATTGTTTCTAAATCTTCCAGATTCATTTTTGAAAATTTTGGAAATATTTTTAAACATTTTATAATCTTTTTAAATATTCTCTTAAAATTCATTTTTAAAAATGAAGAATAACTTTAAATATTCCCAGGAATCTTAAAAAAAATGTGTATTATTTTTAAATGTTTTAAAATCTTTATAAAATTGAAAAAATTATTTTTGAAATCTTTAAAAATCTACATTTTGTTATAAGTTTTCTAACAATTTCTATAACTTTGAGAAAAAAATTTTAACTTTTAAGTATCTTTTAAAATGATTCGAATTTTTCCTAAAATTTTGAAAAAATTCCGAAGAATTAAAATAAGTTCCTTAAATCATCCAGATTCCTTTTTGATAAAATAAACGTGATAAAACAGACGTTCTGAGATAAAAAAATCATTTTTTTTGTATCCTTTCAAAACTTCCAAATTTTTATTAAACTTATTCGAATTTTTTCTAAAATGTTGTAATCTTACAAAATTGAAATTTTTGCTTTGAAATGTTAACAAAAAATGCCATTATCTTAAAACCTTCAAAATCCTTAAAAGGCTTCAAAATTTTGTTCAAAATCTTCCAAAATCTACATTTTATTTCTAAAGAAATTATTTTTGTATTCTTTCAAAAGTTCCAAATTTTAATCAAACTTATTCGGATTTTTTCTGAAATGTTGTAATCTTACAAAACTGACATTTTTGCTTTGAAATCTTAAGAAAAAATGCCATTATCTTAAAACCTTCAAAATCCTTAGAAGGCTTCAAAATTTTGTTTCAAAATCTTCAAAAATCTACATTTGTTTAAAATTTGTGGGTACCGGTAATTTTTTGGTTTCCAAGATCGACAATTTTTTTTATCGTTTCCTATATTCTATACATTTCGTTAACTGAAATATTCTAAGTTTTTGTCCATAATTTCATTTTTCTAACCTCTTTCATTATGTGAAAAAGTTTACAAATTACAGTCTGGTAGTAAAATTTTTAGAACATAATTATTTCCCGATATTAAAAAACAAATACGATTAGAATTTTCTCTTTTATCAATAAAGTTTGGAAACATTCACAAACATTTTTTATCATTAAACAGAATTTCTTATTTGGAAATTTTCATGAATTGATGTTGCAGAAGATTTATAATATTTCTTAATAGATAAATACATACAACCTCTTTTAGTATGGTCAAGGGGTTATAAATAGAATCCTTTTGTCATTTTCAAAACATTTGGTCAAAACGTTAAGAACAGAATATTGCTACCTTTATTATTAAACAATAATTTTTAATTTAAATTTTCTCTTTTAGAAATAAATTTTTAGAATTAAAATTCCTGATTTGGAAATGGCAATTCCCAAAATTCGAGAAAATTGAAAAGAAAAAACTGAAAACAGTAACTTGAATTCATATTCAGGCAGTATGTAACCAATCAGGTAGTCAACAACAATGAGTCAGAGATTTTTAATAATTTGATTTCACCTATTTTATAAGATAGGATTATCTAAAAATTCAGTATAATTATTTAACAATGATAGCTTTTTAAATATGGAATAATTTTAAACAGGAACTTCAAAAATAGCATTGTTCCAAAAAATTTTCAAATTTGTAATGTTTCAATTGAAAGCTTTAATAGTTCAGGAATTTCCAATGCTTCATTTTCAATCTCAGTGCAGTTTTAAGGAATTAAGTTTAAACTTCATCCTTTAGGGTTTTGAATCTCTCTAATTTTAAATCATATCTTGAATGCTTCAGATTTCTTACTTGTAATTATTCCATATCAAAGGCCTTGAAAGTAAACCTATTTAACTTTAGATTAAGATCCTTTTGTCTAACTAACTTCACAAACAGTCAAGATAAGAATCTTTCATAACTCAAAAGTATGTACAAAAGAAAATAAACAAGGGTCTCTGCGGAAAAATAGATGCGTTTTCAATTTTTAATTTATTATTAGATGACAATGAGGAAAGGTAAAAATGATTCCTGCATTCCACCTGTGTGTTGGTGAATACTAATTACTCCTCGAATTACTCCTTAGTTACAACCCGCTCGCGGGCTAGTTTTTCACTGCTTGTGGAAATGAAAGAAAACCGGCACATTGCCACTGCCACTCGCCTCAAGTATGAAAGGAGGACAATGAATATTTTTTCCTACATAACTTTTTCTTTCACGTTTCACAATAATATTTAATTTATAGTTAATTTGACATTCAACATCGAAACCATGAACAGTAGCTCTAATATCCCAATTTCAAAATATGCACCTCATTAAATGCTAATTGAAATGTGTCCAGTCGAATTAATTGAAAATTACACTCAACCGCCGATATAAGAACGGTTTCGCGAATGGCTTGCAGTGGCCTTGATACTGAATCAGGAGAATCCAAACCTAAACAGGCAGGATCACATCAATCATTTCCCCTCTCATCACGAAATTGAGGAGGCCGTCAGTTCTAGAAATATCGTGAACCGGGGGTTCTTATATCGGGAGTTGAGTGTACATCCCAGGTTGGTCATCAAGTCAACTGATAGACAAAATCAGTAAAGATGTTGAAAAGTCAAAAAGACTTTAGGCTCTAATTTTCTTATTTCAGAAAAAAGACCTAACTAATTGAAAAGTGTTAAATCGAGTTGAATGAAAATTACTATTAAAATTTCCTACCCGGTCATAAAGACAAAAATAGAACTGATTTCAAATAGGTTATTTCACAGGAATTATGCAATTTACAAACTTCCCTAATTTACATAATTTATATCATCCCCTAAAATTTTAAAAATTTATAATATTCTCTTCATCAAGCAATTAAGTAATATAAGTAATTAGTAGAAATAATTAAAATTCAATTGATGTTGAAGAAAAACGGAAGTCGAAGCTACTTCACATAAGATTATGCAATTTACAAACTTACCTAATCTATCTAATTTATATCTCGAAGCCAACGAAAATATTTTTCAACTGTCTCGATAGGGATTAAATTCTTTTAAATAAAATAATATTGATACTATATTAAATTCAATTTGAAAAGTTCTAGTTCCTAAAGTTCTCAGTAAAAATATTACAATTGCAACCGAATAGATGAATTTTTAACCAAATAGTTCAAGTTTCAACTAATAAGGTGAATTTTCAACCAAGAGGATTAGTTTTCTACCAAAAAAGTCAAATTTTCAATAAAATTGATGAATTTTCAACCCAATGGTTGATTTTTTACTATATGAAAGATCAATTTGCAATCCAAAATATAAATGAGCAAACAAAAAATCAATTTTCCACTAAAAATTGATTAGTTATATTCAGAGTTAATAAAAATAATTCTCAACAACAACAAAAACGAATTTTCAACAAAATAGTAAAATTTTCCACAACAAAAAAAAGAACAAATTTTCAAAAAAATAGTAAAAAGATTTAAGCAAGACAGATTAATTTTAATCAAACAGTCACATTTTTAAGTAAAAAAGAACAAGTTTCTACCTAAAGAGATGAATTTTTAAATAAAAAAGACGAATTTTTAACTAAAAAATATCGATTTTCCCCAAAAATAAAATAGCTCTACTTTCACTTGAAAAATTTCATTTTCATCTGAAAAATATTATTTTGCAACCGAAAATTGAATAGTTACATTTTCAGTTAGAAAAATTATTTTCCACAACTAAAAGTACAAGATTTCAAAAAAATAATAAAAAACTTGACCAAGAAAGATTAATGTTTATTAAAGAGTTGCATTTTTAACTAAAAAATATAAAGTTTCTACCTAAAGAGACGCATTTTCAAACGAAAAGAAAAATCATTTTCGACTATGAAATATCAATTTTCTACCAGAAATGAAATAGTTTCAATTTCTGTTAAAAAATTTGATTTTCACCCAAAAAAAGAAACGATTTTTTAACGAAATATTTAATTTTCCAGACAAAGAAACGAACCTTTAACCGAAACAATTAAACTTCAACCTGGCAATTAAACTTTCAACCAAGTAGTTTAATATGCAACTCAAACAAAAATTGTAATAAAAAATGGAATAATTCAGTTTTCATAAAAAAAAGAGATTGATTTTCAACCGAAAAAAGAAGGATTTTTCAACAGAATAGTTAAATTTTCAACTAAGATGATCAATATTAAGCCAAAAAAGTAGTTTTCGACGAATAATGTAATAGTTCATATTTTTACAAATAAAAAGTTTCAATTTTAAATCAAAAACAGTCAAATTGAACCATAATACACGAATTTTCCATGAAGAAAAATTTTTTAGACCAGAAAAAAACAAAATTTCAGCAAATTGTTGAATTTTCAAACAAAACAGTTGAATTTTTAATCAAAAAATATAAGGTTTCTACCCAAATAGATGAATTTCTAACAAAAAAGTTGAATTTTCAATCAAGAAATATTTTTCACTCGAGAAATGAAAATAAAATTAATTAAATTGATGAATTTTCAACAAACAAGATAATGCTCTACCAAATAAATTATTTTCTAACCCAAAAATACGAATTTTCAACGAAAAAGAATGACCTTTGTACAACATTGTTGAGCTTTCATCAAAATAATTACATTTTCAACCAAAGAATAAAATTTTCAAAAAAAGATGAAATTTCTACCAAAAGAGATGAACTTTCCACATACCAAAACAAATTTTCAACCAAATAGTTCACTTTTCAACCCATCAAGACAAATTTTGTACTAAAAAGGATGACTTTTCAACAAAATTGTTAAATTATCAGCAGAGTAATTAAATTTCCAATCAATTAGTTAAAGTTTTAAACAAAAAAGATAAATTCTCAATGAAAACTATAATAGTAGACTATTTAACCATAAAGTATTAGCAAAACAAAAAATAGTTGAATTTTCTTGTTGGGCTCTTTTAACTTAGTTCTCTCTTAAATAGAAAAACGTGAAAGAGGGGTAAAGGGGCACAAGCAAATAGGAGAAAGACTTAAAATGAAGTTAATTTTCCACAGCACTTTTTGATTTTTGACTAAATAAAATGAAACCCGGATTTAGTGGGTTAAATTATCATCAGAGTAATTAAATTTCCAATAAATTAGTTAAAGTTTTAAACAAAAAAGATAAATTTTCAATGAAAACTATAATAGTAGACTATTTAACCATAAAGTATTAGCAAAACAAAAAATAGTTGAATTTTCTTGTTGGGTAAACCATCCATACTCAATTTGAAGGAAATTTGAAAAAAAAACAATAATTAATTGTATAAACAATAACATAAAGTTTTCAGCAGAATTTATTAATGCTCGAAATCATTCAATATTATGTTTAATTCAGAAAATACGATTTTAAAAGTATTTTTGGAAAAGTAATTGTTTAAAAAAATTATATTTGTTCAAAAAATTAGGAAATGGGTAATATATTCTTTCTATACACTATATAGTCAGAAAAATAATTATATGCATTTAATTTAATTCTTTACAGTTATCGAAAAAACTGCTTAAGTCAATTTTTAGAAATTTTGAGAATAAACAATAAGTAATTGTTTAAATGAATACACAATGTTTTTAAAAAAATTTTCTTCTCCAAATAATGAAAACCTATTACATTTCAATCAGAAAATACGATTTTTTTTACGTTTTTTGAAATAAATATAGTTTAAATAAGTTAAATTTGCTTAAACAATTAAAAGTTGTTCAAAGAGTCATATCTTTTTATAAAATTGACATTTTGCTTTCTACTTGGGCGCCTTAGTTGCGATATTACAAGGAAGAAATTATTGTTACAATTATAAAAATCAAGGCACTGTAGTACGTAACAGGTAAAAAATAATCGTGTAGATAATTTACGTTGGTAGTGTATACAGGATTACAAGTGGATTACTTGAGATTACAAGTTAACTACCCAAGACTAAAAGTGGATTATGTGGGATTACAAGTGGATTACCTGGAATTATACGTAATTACTTGGATTACCCGAATTATAAGTGGATATCGCTGGATTACAAGTGGATTACTTGGGATTACAAGTGGATTGCATGGGATTACAAGTAAATTGCCAAGGGTTGCAAATGTACTACATAAGATTAAACTGAATTATTTGGATTACAAGTGGATTATTTCGAATTACAGGTGAATTACCTAGGATTATGTTGGATTACTTGAATTACCCAGAACACTGAGGATTACCCAGATTACCGCGGATTACCAAAATTACAAGTAGATTTAATAAGATTACAAGTATATTACCTGGGATCGCAAATGGATTACCTGGCATTACAAATAAAATACTTGGGATTATAATTGGATTAAATGGGTTTTTTAATTGGATTAAGTGGTTTAACTATGATTGCAAGTCGATTACCTAGGGTTACAAGTGGGTTACAATTGGATTATTTAGAATCATAAGTGGATTATCTGAATTACAAGTGTATTGTCTAGAATTACAAGTGGATTTCTGGATTATCCCAATTATAAGTATATTACTCTGGATCACATGCTGATTACCAGGGATTACAAGTGGATTACTTGGAATTATAGTATTATTCGCATTACTCTGACTTATCTACGTTACTTAGATGACTTTGGATTACAAGTGGATTATCTTGAATTGCAAGTGGATTACCTAGGGTTATAACTGTATTACCCAGGATTACATGTGGATTATTGCGGATTACATGTGAATTACACAGGATTATGCTGGATTACTTGGACTACCTAGATTACTGCGGATTACCCGAATTACAAGTGAATTACTCTGGATAACAAGTATATTACCCAGAATGATAAATGGATTACCTGATATTACAAGTGAATTACTTAGGATTAGAAGAGGTTTGTCTGGAATTACAATTGGATGTCCTGGGGTTACAATTGGATTACGTGGGATTACAAGTGGATTACTTGTATTAAGCGACTAACTTCGAATTACATAGATTTCTTCGGATTGTGAATGGATTATACTGGATTAGAAGCAGATTACTTCGGTTTACAAGTGAATTATACAGGATTACACTGTATTAACCAGGATTACAAGTGGATTATGGCGAATTACATATGAATTACATAGGATTATGCTGGATTACTTGGATTACCCAGATTCCCTGAATTACAATTGAATTACTCTGAATTACAAATATATTACCTAGGCTGACAAATGGATTACCTAATATTACAAGTAAATTACTTAGGATTAGAAGGGGATTGCCTGGAATTACGATTAGATGTCCTGGGGTTACAATTGGATTACGTGGGATTACAAGTGGATTACTCGTATCAACCGGATTACTTCGAAT
>JAABKJ010007545.1:221879104-221921500 GCA_011634705.1 Andricus grossulariae
AAAACTGGTTTACTGAGGATTACAAGTGGTTTAGTGAGGTTTACAAGTGGATTATGACGGATTACAAGTGAATTACTCTGGATTACAAATATATTACTCAGGCTGACAAATGGATTACCTAATATTACAAGTGAATTACTTAGGATTAGAAGGGGATTGCCTGGAATTACAATTAGATGTCCTGGGGTTACAATTGGATTACGTGGGATTACAAGTGGATTACTCGTATCAACCGGATTACTTCGAATTACTTAGATTATTTCGGACTGTAAATGGATTATGCAGGATTAGAAGTAGATTACTTCAGTTTACAAGTGAATTACTCAGGATAAAACTGGTTTACTGAGGATTACAAGTGGTTTAGTGAGGTTTACAAGTGGATTATGACGGATTACAAGTGAATTACTTTGGATTACAAATATATTACTCAGGCTGACAAATGGATTACCTAATATTACAAGTGAATTACTTAGGATTAGAAGGGAATTGCCTGGAATTACAATTGGATGTCCTGGAGATACAATTGGATTACGTGGGAATACAAGTGGATTACTTGTATTAAGCGGATTACTTTGAATTACTTAGTTTACTTCGGATTTTGAATGGATTATGCTGGATTAGGAGTAGATTACTTGGTTTACAAGTGAATTACGCAGGATTAAAAACGTTACCCAGAATTACAAGTGGATTTTGGAGGATTACATATGAATTACATAGGATTATGCTGGATTACTTGGATTACCCAGATTATGGCGGATTACAGGTGAATTATTGTGGATTACAAATATATTACCTAGGCTGACAAATGGATTACGTGATATTACAAGTGAATTACTTAGGATTAGAAGAGGATTGCCTGGAATTACAATTGGATGTCCTGGAGTTGCAATTGTATTACGTGGTATTACAAGTGGATTACTCAGAATTACACTGAATTACATGGATTATTCAGATTACTTTGGATTACCTCTTATATTTAGTTAGTGAAAAATCAAAGAATTTGCAAATGAAGTACCTAATTCAGTAAATATTATCCTACTTAATTGATATAAAAAATTGTCTTTACCATCAGTTTTGGAGGGATGATCAAAGAAACCCACACACTGCAAGCATTTTAGTAAAAACATGGTCATTATCGTTCTTTCTAGAAAATCC
This sequence comes from Andricus grossulariae, assembly GCA_011634705.1. Lineage (NCBI taxonomy): Eukaryota > Metazoa > Arthropoda > Insecta > Hymenoptera > Cynipidae > Andricus > Andricus grossulariae. The sequence continues at coordinate 221,880,260 of JAABKJ010007545.1, forward strand.
TTGGCAGTTCTCTTTGAAGAGAGAGTTACTAAGTCGTAAGCTCTATCATCCACTTCCGGGTCGTCTTCATCACTCTTAACTGAAGCTCGATCTGCTCCCTTCGAAGCAGATTCTTTCAGTTTTTTTTTCCGTAGGCGTCTCTTGGCCGATCTGCTCATTTTGATACTTTCTGAAGACTCTACTTCTCCCGTTTCCTCGACCGTTGGACTTTTCTTATCGCCTTTCCTTGAAATCACCTTTTCATGTATCTTCAGACACCTCTTCAGACCCTCTTGTGTCACCATTCTCAGAGCAACTGTACTCAGTACACTCATTCCGGACCCTTGTCACAATAAAACTTTATCTTGAAATCAAGTACAGCAAGCAATTTAAAGAGACTGAATTATTTTATGCGTCGTATATTCAATCATTTAGGAAACATTTATGTGAAGACATGATAATGACAACTGGATAAGGACTCATTTGTCGAAATTCTGTTTCTAATGATTTCGAGTAATTTAGGCCACTATTTATCAATACATATTAGGAATACGTAAAATAGTATATTATGCACCTAGAGGGAGAAGAAGGACTTTTTCGACATTTCTCGAAATACAGTCATGATTTTAGTATATATTAGATTTTGAATAAAGAAGCGTGAAATGTATGTTGACTTATTCCAAATTATCAAGAATTCAATAAAGAAGTTGCTGGGAATTTTTGGTAATTTACGGTAACTTTAGAAGTGATTTATGTTAACTTACCATAAATTTTCCAAAATTCAACTTAAAAATGTCTACAAATTTTTGGTCATTTATGGTAATTTCACAGGGCAATATGGTAACTTACCATAAATTACCCAATATTCATTTTAAGAATTGTCCGGAAATGTATGCAAAATTTCGGTAATTTATGGTAATTTCACCGGTAAATATGGAAAATTACCATAAATTATACAATATTTATTTTGAAAATTTCCATAAATTTAGGAAAATTTATGATTTTTTTTGTCATTTATGGTAATTTTACCGGTAAATATGTTAAATTACCATAAATTACCCAAAATTAATTTTAAAAATTGTCCATAAATTTCTGGAAATTTATGCAAATATTCGGTCATTTATGGCAATTATACCGGTAAATATGGAATATTACCATAATTTATCCAATATTAATTTTTTTTAATTTCCATGAATTTTCGAAAATTCATGAAAATTGTCGATCATTTATGGTAATATTACCGGTAAATATGGTAAATTACCATGAATTACCCAAATTTTTTTTTAATTTTCATAAATTTCCGGAAATTTGTACAAATTTTCAGTCAATTATGGTAATTTTACTAGTAAATATGGTGAATCACCATAAATTACCCTAAATTCATTTTGAAACATTTCTGGAAATTTATACAAATTTTCAGTCATTTATGGTAATTTTACTAGTAAATATGGTGAATCACCATAAATTACCCAAAATTCATTTTTGAAAATACCCATAAATTTGCTGAAAATTTTGCTGTCATTTACGGAAATTTTAACGGTAAAGACGGTAAATTACCATGAATTACCCAAAATTCATTTTTTAAAATTCCCATAAATTTCCGGCAATTTATGCAAATTTTCGATAATTTATGGTAATTTTCGGTAATTTATGATAATTTTACGGGTAAATATGGAAAATTACCATAAATTTTACAATAATAATTTTTTCAAATTCCCATACATTTTCGGAAATTTATTATTTTTTTGGTCATTTATGGTAATTTTACCAGTAAATATGGTAAATTACCCAAAATTTATTTTCCAAAATGTCTATGAATTTCCGGAAATTTATGCAAATTTTTGGTCATGTATGGTAATCTTACCAGAAAAATGGTAAATTACCATAAATTATCCAACATTCATTTCTAAACATTTCCGGAAATTTAAGAAAATTTTCGGTAATCTAGGGTAATTTGACAAGTAAATATGGTAACTTACCATAAATTACCCAAAATTCATTTTTTTCAATTTTCATAAATTTCCCGAAATTTATTAACTTTTTTGTCATTTATCGTAATTTTACCGGTAAATATGGTAAATTACCATAAATTACCCAAAATTCATTTTTAAAAATTTCCATAAATTTCTGTAAATTAAAGAAAGTTTATGGTAATTTATGGTAATTTGACAAGTAAATATGGTAACTTACCATAAATTACCCAAAATTTATTTTTGAAAATTTCCATAAATTTGCAGAAATTTATAAAATTTTTCGGTAATTTACGGTAATTTGATCAGTTATATATGTTATTTTTCCATAAATAACCGAAAAACTCTATTATCTGCAACAAAAATTTCCTTATAGTTTTTACGGTGAATAGACTGATAATCGTAAAATTTGAGCTCATAGATATATAATTTTCATTATTCACCTCTGACGTCACTTTGCAGTCCATAGGTAGTAAAAAGTTCTTTTTAGCCCCTAGGGAGTAAAAAGTACTCTTCAATTCGTAATTATTGAAAAGTACTTTCAGTCCATATGTAGTAAAAAATGCTTTTCATAGCATATTGAGTAAAAAGTACTTTCCAGTCCCTAGGGAGTAAAAAGTACTTTTGGCTCTCTAGGGTGTAAAAAGTAGAGCTTTAGCCCCGCTTTATACGCGTCGAAAAGGGCTGAAATCATGCATGTTTTTTCTCAATTATTCTACTTTTTGTCCCCTTTTTAATAAGAGTGTGGTAATAATAATTTCAAGGTAACTCAAATAATTGTTTTAACAATTTACTATTATATTTTTTAATAATATTCTATTTGAATATTTTGAGAAAGTTGCGGTTTTTTCTGCAATTTTCAACTTTTTGGCCACTTTTCACTTAGAGTGAGATAATAATTTATGCGATTCAGCAAATATAATTGTTTAAACAAATTATTATTGTTTACAACTATCTTCTTCTATCCTCATTCTAGATAGTTGTTGTTTTTTCTAAAAATTTTAACTTTATGTCCACTTTTCACTTATTGAGGTAATAATTAGTGTAAGTTATCAATCATAATTGTTTAAACAATTTATTATTGTTTATAACTATCTTCTCTTAGATAATTGCTAAAAAGTTGCGGTTTTTTTCCGAAATATATAACTTTGCCTTGGCTTTGTATTTATGAACAAATAATAAATAAACATTAGAGAATAATTTTTCGAATATTCTCTTTCTTTTTAGTAAATATATTTTTTTGAACTGAAACAGATATATGAAATGTGTACTCTTCAAACTTTATATATGGATCATATTAAATGTAAATTTTTCATGAAGTAGTTATTTAGAGCCCTTTTTCTTTAAATTAATATTAATATTTATTACTGTTTTCTGACTTAAAATTAAAAAAAAAGTTAAAGATTTCAGAAAAACCCGAAAATTTCTAGCTTTATTCTAAGAGAAGATAGTTATAAACAATAATAATTTGTTTCAAAAATTTTTTTTTTTAAATTTCACTAATTATTATCTCGCTCTAAGTAAAAAGCTGAGAAAAAGTTTAAAATTTCAGAAGAATAAGATGGTTATGAACAGCAATAATTTTTTAAATAATTTTTTTTTAAATTTCATTAATTATTACTTCACTTTAAGGGAAATGTAAACAAAGACTTTGATATTTCGTAAAAAGTCTCAACTTTCTAGCATTATTCAAAGAGAATATTATTAAGAATAATAATAAATTGTTTGGAACATTATTTTTGTCAACATCAATTATTTAATACCTCACTTTAATTAAAAAGTGGACAAAAAGTGGAAAACTTTAGAAAAAACTGCAACTTTCTGGCATTATTCTAAGAGAATATTGTTATAATTAATAATAAACAGTTTGAACAATTATTTCTGTTAAATTTATTTCATTATTGCCTCGCTCTAATTGAAAATTTTAAAACGAGTTGAAGAATTCGTAAAAAACCGCGAGAAATTGGAAATTTGAGGAGAAAATTGCTATAAACAATAATAAATTGTTTGAAAAATTTATTTAAACATCTAATCATCAATAAAAAATAATACTATTTGTAGGAGAAACAATTTGTATGAAAAAAGCCGCAAAAATATCATAATTAGCGCCAAAAACTCGCAAAACACAATTTTTCACTTATGAGGTTTTTTGGGACCCTATAAAACAGACTCATGGGAGTGATATTTAAAAAGTAACTTTTAATCATAAATATTAACTGAATTAAGAGAACCCAATACGAAAATGCCCAATACGAAAAATTTTTTTATTTTTTTTATTTAATTGACTTCCTTGTTTGAAAATGTAACTTTTCTATCTTTGGCTGCAAATTGATATTTTAAATTGTAGATTGATCTTTTCCAGTTGAAAATTCATGTATTTTGTTGAAAATTCTTCTTTTTTGATAGAAAATCAATCTTTTTTGGTTGATTTTAAATTATAACCATTTTTTTTGTTCAAAATATTAACTATTATATGTTTCTATGAGCATTCATTGTTTTGGTTGAAAAATTAACTACTTCATTTAAAGTTGAACTACATACTTTCATTCTCTACAATTATTCTCATATTTTTATAAATTCTTAAATTCCAGTGCGACAATATGTCAAAATTTTGGAATATTCAAAAAATACATATATTGCATATAGTAAACTGGCATGAAAAAGTTCTTACTATATTCACATGATTTTGTAAAAAAACACCTCGTTTTAAAATTTATAAGATGGAAAAATATATATTTCGTTTTTCACTTCTTCAATATAGAATTCTTGGAAAGCTCATGCTTCTATAATTTTATCGAGATTTTATATTTGAAAATCTATCTTTGAAAACTTTGTTTGTTTATCCGGTAAAATTTCATTTTTGGTCCTTATCCAGTTCTTCTTATTTATTTGTTATGAGATTATATTTAGATGGTTTCCACTTAGTATAATTAATGCATGATTCACGTTGAATCAGTATTTACCTAAAATTAGATAGTACTAATTAATGTTTACTCATCTACATGAAATTGTATATATCAAATGAAGATTTGATCAAATAGAAACACTGCAGAACTCTAAGTTAATTACCATTCCGAAGGCACCCGAAATAATTTGATTAGATTATGTGGTAAAAATATTACGTTCAAAAATTCATACTTATAAAGAATTCATTCGCATACGTAATTTTTGGAAATTCGAAAATAAAACAAATAACTCGAAGTAATTGTACAGAAATATTATATGAATGTACCTATACGCGCCAAAGAAACCTTGTGAGTGAAAAATAAACCTAGTCAACAACAATTTTAAAAAAGTCAGGGATTGAGAAGAAAAAAATCTTGCACGAATTAGGAAATTTCTATAACTTTAAATAAGTGTCAAGCAGAAGAAATTTGACATTTTTGAATTTTAATTTTGAACTTGTTTTATTCTGTTCAGGAAAGATTTTAGATTGAAAATGTTACAAGTTTAAAAGTCTATGTATTTATATTTCTTTTTTTTGCAGTAACTTCCTCCTGAAGATGATCTTTTTAGTTATAAATTTTATCAATTGTTACTTCTTGTTTAAAACTCATATTTTCATGTTGAAAAGCGAAACTAAAATCCTTTTTTAGATGAATATTCAATTTTTTTTTCTTAAAAATTTGTCTTTCTCATTGAAAAATTAATCTGTTTTAGTAGAAAATTCATCTTTCTTGGATAAAAATGCAACCGTTCGATAGAATATTAATCTGATTTGGTTGAGGATTCAACTATTTTGTTTTAAAATTCTTTTATTATTATTATTAAAATTAATTAATTAATTAATTAATTAATTAAATTAATTAATTTAAAAAATTATTATTATAAATCTTTTATTCACACAAGTACTAATAATAATTTCCACAAGGAGGGGTAAATTAAATAGGAATTATATTTTTTTGACAACTAGGAATGTAAAAAAAATTACAACTCAAGAAAATTTAAAAACTCTGCAAACAAGAAATTGCTTAAACATTATTTATATATAGGTTGCCGTGCGACGATCGAATTTTTTTTCATTTTAAACAAAATTTTAAGGTGGGTATTAACATCCTCTATGTTTCGATTTTATGGTAAAATTTAGATTAAAAAAAAATGGAAGAATCATATGACAAACGAAAAAAAATTTCTTGAGACACCCTATCAAAATGAGTAATTTCATTATTATTCAATACTTGATAAATTTATTACGCTTTTTCAAAAAATTTCCAATTAAATTACACCTATTCTGAAAATTACCTAAATTAAGAAACAATAATTTCACAATTAATTTCACTCTACTATTTAATACATATTAACACTCTAGAAAAATGTTATGATAACAAAAATAATTTAATGATTAATGAGTAATGTTTAATGTAAACCTAATTGTTTAAACAAATTAATATTGTTTATAACTATCTTCTCCTATAGTAATTCTAGATATTTGCGGTTTTTTCTAAAGTATTCAACTTTTTGTCTACTGTTCACTTAGTGAGGTAATAAATGTTGCAAATTTGCAAAAGTAATTGTTTAAACAATTTAATATTGTTTATAACTATCTTCTCTTATTTTTATAAAGTCGCAATTTTTCTAGAGTTTTCAACTGTTTATAAACTTTTGAATCAGAGTGAGCTAATTTTTATTTCAAGTTAACAATTATAATTGTTTAAACAATTTATTATTATTTTCAATAATATTCTCTTCGAATAGTGCTAGAAAATTGCTGTTTTTCTGAAATATTCAACTTTTTGTTCACCTTTCACTTAGTACGAGATAATATTAATATTAATTTTTTAAACAATCCATTATTGTTTATAACTATCTGCTCTGAGATAATTGCTAGAAAGTTGCGATTTCTTCTCAAATTTTTAACTTTGCTTTAGCTTTTTAATTATGAAAAAATAATAAATAAACATTGAAGTGAATTATTTCTAAACAATCCCTTTTTATGACAAATGCATGATTTCAGCCCACTCACCGTAAAAACTGTGAGGAAATTTCGGTTGCAGATAGTAGAGTTTTGCGATTCTTTATGGAAAATTACCATAGATACTGATCAAATTACCGCAAATTACCGTATTTTACCGACATTTTTTATAAATTTCCGGGAAATCGTGAAAAGTTAAAAAAATGAATTTTGGGTTATTTATGGTAAGTTACCATATTTATCTGTAAAATTACCATAAATGATCGAAAATTTTCATTAATTTTCGGAAATTAAAAAAATGAATTTGGCGTCATTTATGATAAGTTACCATATTTACCTGCAAAATTACCATAATTTACCGAAAATTTTCATAAATTTCCGGACATTAAAAAAAATGAATTTGGTGTAATTTATGATAAGTTACCATATTTACTTGTAGAATTACCGTGAATGACCGAAAATTTCCATAAATTTCTGGAAATTTTTAAAAATGAATTTTGGATAATTCATGGTAAGTTACCATATTATAGACATATTATAGACATTTCTAGAATTACCGTAAATTACCTAGAATTTCCGGCAATTTTTTAATTAAATTTTTGATAAATTGCAATAAATTAACATAAATTTCATGCTCCTTTATTCAAAATCTAATATGGACTGAAATCATGACTGTATTTCGATTAATGTCTAAAATCATCCATTTGTTATAAAAAATATGATATGCGTCAAAGGGGACAGGAACTTTTTCTCCCCCTAGATGCATAATTTACTATTCTTTTTTCTTGAATATATTAGTATTTGGTCCTATCTAAAAAATCAAAGAAAAGCTGAATATTTCAGAAAATCCTGCAACTTTCTAGCATTACTCCAAGAAAAGATAGGTATAAACAATTATAAAATATTTAAACAATTAGATTTGTTAACTTGCATTCATTATTATCCCACTAAGCAAAAATTGGATAAAGAGTTACAAATTTCAGAAAAACTGCAACTATCTAGCAATAATATAGGAGAAGATAGTAATAAATAACAATAATTTGTTTAGGCAATTATATATTTTGAATTACATTAATTATTACTTCGTTCTATGTGAAAAATGGACAAAAGGTGAAAAGACTGTGAATCCTAGCATTATTTTCAGAAAATGTTGTTAAAAATAATGATAAATGGTTTACAAAATTGTTTTCATTAAATTTAATTAATTATTGCCTCACTGTAACTGAAAAGTTGAAAACAAGTTGCAAAAATTCAAGAAAAAACCGCGTCTTTCTAACTTTATTCTGAGTGAAAAATGCTATAAGCAATAATATATTTTTCAACAATTTATTTGAACATCTAATTATTGTATCAGAAACAATTTGTGTTCAAAAAACGAAAGAAAAGTCATAATTAGCGCAAAAAGCTCGCAAAACCTTATTTTTTTACTTATGGGGTTTTCTTGGGATTTAATACGAGTAACTTTTTAAGGTTTAAATTTTAACTTTTTAAGATATTTTTTTCCTCTTTACAATTAGATATATGGAAATAAATGAATAATAAGTTTTTAAATATCACCCCCATAAGTCGGTTTTATAGGGCCCAAAAAAACCCATAAGTGAAAATTGGGTTTTGCGAGGTTTTGGCGCTAGTTATGACTTTTTGCGATTTTTTTAATACAAATTATTTCTAATGAATGAAATACTACTTTTTACTGATAATTATATGTATGTTTACATACATTTTTGAAACAATGTTTTATTGTGTTTAGCAATTTTCTCTTAGGATATAGTTAGAAAGTCGCGGTTTTTTCCAAATTTTTGAACGGTTTTTCCTGAAATAATCAACTTTTTGTCCACTTTTCACTCAGAGCGAGATAAAAATTAATGTATTTCAATAAAAATGATTGTTTAAATTTTTTAAATTGTTTATAGCTATCTTCTCTTATAGTAATGCTAGATAGGTGCGGCTTTCTCTGAAATTATCTACTTTTTGTCAAATTTTCACTCAGAGTGAGGTAAAAATTAATTTAAGATAACAAGTATAATTGTTCAAACAAATTAGTATTGTTTTGAATAATATTATCTTTGAATAATTCTAGAAAGTTACAGCTTTTTCTGAAATATTCAACTTTTTGTCCACTTTTCACTTATAGCGACGTAAAGATTAATGAAATTTAAACAATTGTTTAAACAATTTATTACTGTTCATAACTATCTTCTCCTACAGTAATGCTAGAAAGTTGCGTTTTTTCAAATTTTTAACTTTGCTTTGGCTTTTCGGTTATGAACAAATAATAAATAAACAGTAGAGAGAATCATTTTTTAAACATTCTCTTTCTTTCATGTGAATATATTTTTCTGAAATAAAACAGATATTTGGAATATTCTTAAAATTTTCTATATGGATCATATTCAATGTATTTTTTTCTTGAAGTTTTTGTTTAAATTAATATTAATATTTATTATTTGTTTCTAATTAAAAAGTAAAAGAAAAGCTGAAAATTTCTGAAAAATCCGCAACTTTCTAGCATTACTTTGAGAGAATATAGTTATAAACAATAATAAATTGTTTAAACAATTATTTTTGTCAACTTTCATTAATTATTATCTTAGGAAGTAAAAAGTGGATAAAAAGTAAAAAATTGGGTAAAACCCGTAATTATCTAGCATTAATATTGGAGAAGATAATAATAATATATTATTAATAATAATAATTTATTTAAACAATTATTTTTGTTAAACTGCATTAACTTTTACCTCACGCTAAAGTGAAAAGTGGACAAAAAGTTGAATATTTAAAAAAAATAGCAACTTTCCAGCTTTATTCAAAGAGAATATTATTACAAATAATTATCAATTGTTCAACAAATAATCTTTGTTGACTTGAATTAATTATTACTTCAATATAATGGTAAAGTGGACAAAAAATAGAAAAACTTAAAAAATACTGTAACTTTCTAATCTTATTCTAAGAGAATATTATAATAAATAATAATAAATAGTATAAACAATTGTTTATGTTGAATTTAATTGATTATTGCCTCAATCTAACTGATAACAATTTAAAAATTCGTTATTGAACCAATTTTTCAATATTAGGTTTTAAACATTTTTTGAATAATAATTAATAATTAAAAACTTCTAACTGAAAACATCTGAGATGAAAAAAAAAAATATATATATAGAACGATTTTGGACGATTTAATTAGAAAAAGGAGTTGAATATTAATGTGAAATTTCTAAGTCGAAGCGCTAAAAATTAAACATTTTTTTAAATTGAAGAATCACGAAATTGAATTGAATATTTTAGGATTCGAATTTTGGAAAATAGATCATTTAAAATTCAGGGGAATTGAAATTGTATTATTTATAATTAAAAGCGTTCAAAATTAAAAAATTACAAACTTTTGAATTTGAATCATTTTAAATTCAGAGCAATTAAAATTTGACAATTTGAAATTTAAAACTAAATTGAATCTTTTACTTTCATGAATATTATAAAAGACACTTAAAAATTACTTTTTAGTGTCTTAAGGTGTGAGTTTTGGCAAAGTTAGGGGTAAATTAATTTTTTTTTTAATTTTGTCAGGCTTCATACTGCTCACATGGTAGTTTTACATCATCTTTGTACATTTTTTACGATTCTTTTTAAATCCAAGGCCTTACTGAATTTTTAACACTTTGGGGTACTTTGAAGGTCGTGCACTACCTCTAAACATTCTTTTGAAAATCTCAAAAGCATCTGAAAGTCATTCTACGCGAAAAAATTAAAATAATCTAAATGAAGTAAATTTTATACTTTTAAATAAAGATTGTTTATAAATATGTATCTGAATGTATAATTATCTCTGAGCAGATCTTATGCATTATTATCAAATAATAATTCCTATCAATTATGAAGAAAGGAATTACAAAAGTCTCGCAATCTCAGCCACTTCCCTTGCATACTACGGGCATAACTCACCATTCTCACACATCATGTCAGTTGAAACGGTGGAAAAAAGTGGAAAGTGTTGTGTAGAGTTTATACTAAATATCGTTTCTCCGACGTGTTTCTATATTTTACGGTAACGAAATAAATATTTTGTTCAGATTTGCATCGTCCCTGGAGTCACATCCAGATACAAAATACTTCTTGGCTAATAATCTAAATTCTTTGTAGAATTTGCCAATTTCCACTTCCACTATTTGCTTCTATTTTTAATTCAGCTTGAGTTGGCTTTTACTTTTGTTCGGATTTAACAGTTCTCATTTTTAGAGATTTTTTAGCATAGGTTATACAATCAGCTTTTCATGCACTTCTTTCACGAGGAAAGTTAGTTGTCGAAAAATTTATTGAATGATTCAACCATTCTTCAAGTGAGCCAAAGGCATGTCAGAAATTAGAACTGTCGCCGTTATGAAATTATTGTGGAGAGTGAGGCGTAATGGAGGAGCAGGATAGGAGTCTCAGAATTGAGGTCAGAATCCACAAAGATTTTGTGAATGAAAAGAAGCATCTACCCGCAAATTAGAAATAAGCTGGGAAAATCATTCAATGTCGTCGATAAAATGCGGGATAACGCGAGATTGATAGAGAACTAATTCGATAGCTTCGAGTATCGTCTTGCCTAAAAACTCGGCAAAAAAATCAAAGAGGTACAGAAGACAGCAGGGACCAGTGGACTCAAGAGGACAAGTTGCAAGGGGACTCAGAAGGAAAAGCAAGCAAAGTCACTCCCTCACCCGTTTACGGAAAGAGGACGGGAGAGCCTACTATGGGCCCCCAGAAGACTGCAGCCACAAGGCCATAGATGAAGAAGCTATGGGCCCACGTCGATGGAGCTGGGAGATCAGTCACAGAGAGAGGGGAACAGAGATCGAAACCTCCATCCAAACCTGTACAGAAGAAGCAGATCCTCAGACGCATATGGGAAACTCAGAGAAATGATTGGATAGTCTGACCCATAAGTTGGTTGCTGTAGCCGATTTTGTTGGATCCTGGGGCGTCATCCACTAAGTTGGCTTAGGCAGCCACTTTTAATGGACACGGTGGTGTTGGTACTGCCAGCCAACTGAGATGGTGCGGTGAAGCAGAGGGATGGCTACCGTGCCGTTTTGTTGTCTGACTCACCTATTTCAGATGTATCGTACAACAAACCCTGTTTGCAGCCTGTACCATGTATTTAGCAGTAATAACTTGTAAGAATTTAGATGAGCAATACGCCTGAAAAAAAAATGGACTGGATGCGTTTGAATCCGCAGTAAAAATTATTTGAATCAGCTTTTATAAAAGGTCATTGCCGATTGCGACATATTAGTTACATAAACTGACTGGAAAATAGATGTGTACGGGACGCAAAATTTGAGTTTTACCTGTGAACCACGCCATACTAACCTCAAGATATTTTTTTGACATATTTTTTTCAACAACTCACGCCCACATACCAGAAATTAAGGAGTATGCAAAAGTTTATCAGTGCCTTCATTTTCATTTTACAAATTTTTACCTGGATATCTCAATTCGTGTGGACGTCAGTTGTTGCAAAAAAACATGTCGACAAATTATTTTGAGGTTAGTATGAAATAGCCTTAAGAGACGCTGAGCCGAGCGACAAGTTCTTATTTTTTCAAAAGCCTAATATTTCACGTCGAAGAACACTTAATTCATTCTCCATGACAAAATGTAACTGAACATAATATGAAAAATCACAACACACGAAACGAATGCTCGAAACATCGACAAAGCAACGCAAATCATCTCTTGACACTTGTCGGGCTGTCAAGTTGGTTCTGCCATTCTGAATTCTGACGCCAACCGGCCAACGAATCATACGTGTCTCCCTGACGCAAGCGCAAAAGGTCAGGGAGCCACGTTTGGCACCACTGGCCGAATAGTTGGATGCGCTAACTATTCGATACTTGAAGGGTCCCATTGCATAGCTGCAGTGACCAACGAACACGCAACCATTTAAAATAATCATTGTGTCCAACGGACTTGGCTTGTCTGTCAATCTGATCAGACGTTCTGACCCACTATTCCTTATCCGACTCTGAGTGCACGAAACGGTTTTGGTAAAACCGACTGAGGGGATAACGTACACAGTGGTCCTACTGGGCCTCAGAATGAAGATCAAGCCAAACGCCTTTTGTGTTAAAATCAATAAACAGGAAAAATTAAGGCAGATGAAGAGCGGTGACGTCCTCATAAATGTACGAAACGAGAAAGAAGGCAGATTCAAACTAACCTCCGCTACAAAGGAGGCAGTTAGAGAGGGTGGAAATTTTCGAGAATTCGTTGCCCGCACTGAAGTTGAGATACTAGATCTTGATGATACGATGAAGCAAGATGAAATCAAAGACGCTCTGAAAAGACACTTCGCGGAGAGCCAGATTAGAGAGGTAAAATTCAGCATGGCGAAAAAAGATTTCGAGGGAAGCCTAAAGGCCTTTGTGGAGCTGAGTGAGGAGCTGGCCGCAAGTTTACTCCGCATAGGGTACCTCATCGTTGGGTGGGTATTCTGCAAAGTTTGAAAGAAGACGGTGGTCAAGAGGTGGTCAAGAGGACATGACCGGTTGAAGTACTGCTTCTATGCTAAAAATAAATGAGGACAACAGACTACCTCTTTCGGGGACCATGAGGTGCTCTTCCCTCCGAGAGACAGCCCAACTGCGGAAACCTTGGAACTAACAGCGAGAATCAATCATGTAAAACCAAGATGTCGACGGCCGATCACCGTGTTATTAGAAGGCCCTGTTTGTTAGAAGAGGAGTAAAGGAAAGACAGCTAGAGCCGCAGAAGGCTTAGAAAACGACATTCGTATTTGAAAAAAATTATCTTTTTCAAATGATTATCGTTGAATTTATATTTTTTATGTTTATCAATACACAATTCTCATATTCGGTCACTTATACATATAATCGTTCACCTAAATGCTTTGAAAAATCACACTCGCTGAGGATTCGAACCCTACCTATCTTATAACTATAACCGACGCATTAATCAACGGAGCGATCGAAACAACTGGGATCTTTCTAAAAAAAATCTCAGTCAAGTATTTTTAAGCAGCATCGGATGAAAAATTTGTTTGCACTTCCTTGTCGCATTCTTCATGTCCTTTGCCATAATATAAAATCTGTTAGACTTTTCACTTTATTAAAAAAACTATTTGCTAGAATACTTTTTTTGCCATTATTTAACCGTCACTTAAACTATAGAATTTGTACACTTTTTTCGAGAGATTCTGTTTTTAAAAATTAATTTGCTTTTCTCCTGCTATTTAATGAAAATCGCTGAGGTTTTTATAGACTTTCCTTGTGTAAAACCTTTAAAACTATATAAATATACAAACACAAGTCAGATTTCGCCACTATTATGGGATCTGACAGACACCTACTTTATAAACTCTAAATGCCTCTAAATGATGTGCAATGTGCCTCAACCCGGCCAACTGTTCGAGAATAATATTAGCGCACGCGCACTTTAAAATTCATCTATTTCTCGAGTCAACGCAATGGACGCGCATGCGCACTTTAGAGATAAGTGACTTTGCACACAGGCAAAATAAACATACATCTTAACGTTTTTAGAACAAAATTAAAAACAAAGGCTGAAAAACACAATACGAGATCGAAAATTTCGTGAAAAAGTGTAAGAAGTTGCTGCGCACGGTCAATTGCTACTCTTCTGATTGCAGCATGTGCCTTTAGCTCATCGCACTCGCGTCATCCGCCTATTTTGTGCACTTGTAGCACAAAGCTATTCTTTTGGTTACAAAATATCCCCTATCTTGAAAATTGTAAAACAAGTAAAAGTGGGCACAATAAAAACAATTACCTCAACAAAAATAATTTTTCTTACTTGATGTCAAAACCGGGATGATCCGATTCAAACACTTACCTGAAACAAAAACCAAATTTATCATTAGTTTTACTATGGGATATTCACTGAGAAAAAAATGTCTTGAATAAAAACAAGTGTTTTCTTGGATATAAATGAAAAGTTGGTTGAATCGAGCAAATTTTGGTTGATCCAAGAAAATATTTAATCAACCCAAGCCATTTTATGCATCTATTCATAAAATTTGTTTATAACATTCACAAGAATAATCTTACGAGAAATTTATTAATAATTTGGAACTAAAATATTGTTGAAGTTGGTTCGTGCACACGCTGTACATGTATTTATCACCTCCGATTTCAAATGTTAAGATCTCAGATTACAAGAAAGTTCATATCTTATGTTATTAAAAAGTCACATTGTATTTCGTTCGTATTTATTTCAAAAAGTCCCGAGGGCTAAATAATTTTCCAAGAAACAAGATTATAAAAAATATACAATAATTATAAGCGCTGATCGATGAAAGTACAAATATGTAATTTTAACAATAGATAAACTAAAGCTATACAAATTAATGAATCAGAATCTACGACGATAGGTGGTTTACTTAGTGTATCGTTATACACAAATAGAAAAAAAGGTTAAAGTAATTATTAAGGTAACTACAGAGCAGGGTATTTTAAAAGGGTCAGTGTCGAATTTGCGCCGCAGATATCGCGACCTCTCCTTGTATAACCGTTAGCACTTGTTTAAGAAAAATGTACAAATAAACATTTTTTTGCATCGAATTTATGAATATCCTTAGTGTAAGATTGTTTTTATATCTGAATGAAAAATTTATAACAGTTACATAAAATGAAAAATTGGTCAGGGAAAAGTCATTCGTCAGTAGTCGGTAGTCGTCAGTAGTCGGTCTCTAATCCGACAGTTGAACGTAGTATGTCGGTAGTCCATAGACGGTTAGTTGTCCTTCTTGCCCAGTCTGGAATATGACCGTTATAGTGAGCTAAAGCTCCCCCAAGAAAAAAATTCGGAAGTTGATCAGGGATTACGTTTGTGAACAGGACGCGATCTGGGGCAGGATTTGACTTAGGCTCCAGGGGTGCTGATAAAAAAAGACCATCTCGAACTTGTATGAAATAGCGATTATCCGAATAATTTGCATTACGCAAATTGCGGACTTGTTTGAGATCCGCAACCAAAAAATGGCCACTCGAAAATCGTACATAAAAGCGGTATTCTGCATTATGTTTTCCAGGTGGTTTCTCTAAAGTTCCAGCAAGAAGACCGCGACCTACAATATATATAGAAACGTAGTCTCCTGGACGAACATCAAACGATCCCGATGGTGTATAATAATTATTTTCTTTTAAGTTTTCTGGGCCATAACTGCCTGCTCTACTACTTCCAAAATTCGCATCTAACACTGTAAGAAAAAACAAAGAATTATGAAGTTTCTGTTTACCGGAAAAATAAATTTTAGCAAGTAGATAGATTCAATAAAGAATATAACTATAAATAATGTGCAACAGTTCTGTAAAATTGTGAGAGGAAAATGAAAAATTTTCATATATAGTAATTGATGTAAGTATTTTATTGTGTGCATAGCTGTGAATTATAAAATGGGGATGTTGTATGAAATAAGAAGAAAATATATTTTCAACTTTTAGTAACTCATTAGCATATTCCAAGAAGGAATAATTTTTCTTTGGCCAAGAAACATGTGTTTTTATCATAAATAACAATGTGAAACAAAATTATTCATATATATATGTATTAGAATGTCATGATAAATATAATTAGTAAAAATATTTCCGAATGTAAATTAATTACCCAGTTTTAACTAATTCAGAGTTAGGTAGCGGATATTCTATATAAGTATCCTTTTAACTTATTAAGATCCTCAATTCATTAATTATATTTATTTACCTAAATTCTTATCAAATAACATTTATATGGTACATATTACTTCATGTTATTATAATATTAATTAGAAGGTGCATTTAACAGTGAGACAATGGGAATCGAGACGGTAATCAAACAGTGTCTAACTTCGTTTTATGTTCTTAGGAAAATATTTTTTTTTTATGAAAAAATTATGTTCCTATATACAACAACAAATTTATTTAAATTAAAGAACAATTTAACGATGTAGCAGCTCAAAAATATAGAAAATTAAACTAATAATAACAATAAGTTTTGAATGCACAACGTTTCTGAGAGATATGGAAAAACAAATTTGAATTAAGTAATAGAGCTCTAATTCTCAAGTTTATTGATTTCAACTGTGTGCGTACAATTAAATAAACAGATTATTATCAATATGTTGATCGTTTATGGTAAAGAATAACTGAATGACAGGTTTTAAGACTAAAACTTTACAATAGGGAAAAGTCGATCGTTTAATAGTGCATGCTGAAAAGTTCAGCATCTTAGGCAATGAGATTTTCGAGAAAATAAAACTTTCCAAAACGAAAAAATATGTACTTTTTCAAAATCAAGTTTCACCCTGGATAGTATGAAAATATAAAACTATGATATCAAGGAATTTATTTGTTATGCATATGTATTTTTAACAGAAATAGCTCATGTACGCGAGGTGGCGTTAAGCAACATTCGGTCAGAATAAAAAACTAGAATGTCAAAAATCGTTTAAAAATATATGCAGAGCAAGTAGAAATATTTGAAAATGTAATAAATAGTATGTTTTGTTACGTTTCAGGTTTGAGATTAGTTTGAAGAGACAAGTACCGCACAGAACAGTGCACGTGGGTCGAAGTAAAGAATGCGCATAGGCGCGCATTTCTCGCAGACAATGAGGTGCACTTTATCATCCTAGGACGATAAAACCCCCCATCATCGATGACCTACTTTGCTTATCCAAACCACGTGCAGAAAGCGAAGAAAACATACTCGTGTTACGTACAATTATTATTATCACGATAAATTATAGAATAGATTAATATTAGACATTTTGTAAAAAATATTATACGAAAGTAGTGCTCATGATTTACTTTTATTTCAAATAATTATTTTGAAGTTTTATCCTAAAATAGCAATGCTGCCTAAGCAGAAAAAAAACTTGTGTACCAGATTTAAAACAATTTTATTTCACGAATGCATGAAAATATCACTTTACTATGCCTGTAGAGCGAGAAGAAAGTTGCCGTTTACAACCCGCGAGCGTCAAAGCAATCTTCGCACATGCGCACATCATAAATTCTATTACTTTCTTCCCGAACAAGGATCATACTGCTGGACACTGGTAGTCTCACTGTTTACTGCGCTTAACTGATCTTTAGTGAGGATAAAACGAGTGTGCTTTTAAATGTAATTAGCTCTTGTCGCTTTACGAACTGAGCTATAATTATCCCCCAGGTGTGATTAATAAACCAGGCCTGGGTTCTGCAGTGACTAATCCTCTTAAATCTCTATAGTTGTTAATCTTTTCTTAAATATTGCTGAAGCATGGCCTTGAGCAATGAAAACCAGAACAATTTGGGGGGCGCACTTTCAGAAGTGGCAATTGACACACATCCCCTCGTAGGATCTCATAAATAGCGCGAAAGCTCTCATATTCTTTGAGAGAAAAGATGTAGAAGGATGTCAGGTAGTTTTCACGAAATCTAAAAGAGAGAGAGACATATTCGAGGATTTCGCGAATTAAGCAGAAAAAAGGGATTTAGCGTCCCAGAAGTCCCTTCCAAGCGATGAAATACAATACATGGATTCCACTAACATATTTTCATCATCAACCCCATCAGAAAAAGTTAACATTCTAGACACACAAATATCTCACAACCCCTCAGAAACTTCGAGTGTTGAGCCGATCCAGGCTAACCTCGAATTGAATAGTTATAAATTCCCTCAGGCAAAGAACACTATGCAATCATAATTCAGATAATGCAAAAAGATCGTGCCCCTGATACTTGTGGTCGTTTACTCCAAAAACAGTTTCTATGATTAATCAACGACGTCCGTCAGCGGCTCCGAAACGTTGAGAGTTATGGCAAAATTACCCGGAGCGACTAATGTCCTTCTACAAGAAATCCCTAAAAAATTGATGGTTTAATTATTATAGTCCGCTCTAGCTTCATGACGTGCCAGGTTGTTATTCGTGGAGTTCTACACGAGATCTCGGAATCGGATGTCGTAAAGAATCTCGAGGTCCTTGGCTCATTGAAAGGCAAGACAAAGGTCACTAGAGCTCTTCAGCTGAACCAAGAAACCACCGATCCTAACACACAACAAATCAAAATAATTCCCTCTAAAACGGTTCTGATTACTTTGGAAATAATTCTTCCAGAAAGGATCTCAATTTAGATGGCATCATTGCCGGTCAACCTCTATAACCCGTAACCTCAGATGGGCACCAAATGCCTTAAATTTGGTCACGTTAGCAAACACTGCAGATTCAGTGTGCACTGCAAGCGCTGCGGATCCTCAGCAGTACGAACCGAAGTAAAGCCATACCCTAACGCTAGTAGCCCCCAAAATGTAAGAAGTATGGCGGAGAGCATATTTTCTCTCATCAAAAATGTCCTGAATTTGTGTTTCAAACAGAGCAACGTATTTTTGCCACAAAATATAAACTGTCCTACAAAAAAGCCCAAACTATCCTCAGATCTAGTAAAGGAGCCGAATACGCCTCCTCCTACCATCTGCTCCCTACCTCCTCTCCAAAGTTTAGCTTATCAATATGCTCAAAGCTTAACGATGCACCTGCCCCTCTTTTACGAGCTTTCTTTCACAGACAGGCTCCTTTGCAACCTGTATGGAAACATACAGACTACCACCCAAAATCCAAGCAGGGTTCGAGTGCATAATCCCATCCGTCATCTCGAAGGGGCTCCAACTCATCCTTCTCTCACCTCCACAATAATGGCAGAATTCCCAGACTATTTACGAACCCTATCTGCTCTGATGAACTTGGTGGGAAATATAGCCACATGTCTCCTCAAAACGGAGGAAAGTTAAAATATCTCAAATAAGTTCCTATATTATGTGAACCTACTAACTAAATCACTACTTGCTGATCCTGGCTCAGCTGAATAGATTGAAAATTGTCCAGTGGTATTTCAGGTGCCTTGAATAAACAAAGCGATCTATAAAATATCCGTGACGATTTTGATATCCTACTTCTGTCTGAGACTTTTCTAAAATCGGATTCGAAATAAAATTTTAAAATCGAAGATTTCAACATCACCAGAGCAGGTCGGCTGTCTAACAGCCATGGTGGCTGTTAGATACTCTGTTAGACCTCTTTCCTAGTCTTGACGACAAACTCGAGACGCTTGCAATATCAGTAGAAACTTCCTTAGGTGAACTGTTCATTGTTTGTTGATACAGAGTGCTAGACTATGCTAAATTTATCACTTCACACGGAGAAAAATGGATAGTCAAAATTGAAGTGTAAAAATTTAGATGTTCAGTTTGATCTCCTCGATAGAACCAAGTGCCATCCACAATTTTTTCTTCATAGTTAGACCATAATTCTATAGTCTGTTTGAACATCCACGCGTGATTTAGACTCACTATCAGTATAGTCAAATTGACACTCCAGTATGTAAAACAGAAGTGGCTCCGTCACGACCTCTACCGAACACCGAGCGAACACACCCGACACCCGAAACGCAGTTTTGGGGCGACTGACGTTAGGTACCACGTTTGTCCTGTTACACAACATTTTTAAATAATTTAAACCACTTGTTGATACTTCAAACATGTGTCGAGAGTGAATAAAATGTGGAGAACATGTTGGAGAGTGGCTTGAGTGGATTTTGTTCTGATTTGCAACGTCAAATTCGATACCTCCAAGGGATTAAGGACACAGGCGTCACTTATTAATCAGTGCTTCTTCTCAACATTTTCGACCAAAAACCTGCTCAAAATTTTGTAATTCCTTGATAAAGAAACAAGACTTGCAAGATTTGTGATACGCATTTATATTGTGTTCTAAATTTTCCAGTGTTAGAAATGTTTTGATTCAGTGCAGTGACGCCGCTTCCTTAGTCTCTTGTGCTCAAAGTAATCTGTTTTCAGTTTTTATGTGTATGAAATCATATCTGAGGCATCCTTTATTCAAAAATAATAACGATGCTTCAAGAATTGATGGATTTTATATAAATTTTCATGTTTTACAGGCATGAAGCCTTATTAATTTAAATTTCCATCTCTCTTACTCTCATACATATAAATGCAGGTAGGAAAAGGACAACACATAATCCACGAATAATTAATGGTATGTGATATGTGAATGTTCCCAAAGGAAATATATAAAGATTCTTTATTTTTAAGACTTTTATGAAGTTCATGTTCCTACAAATGGCGACATTGAAATATTTTCATCAGAGAGCTGTTGAGTTTTTTCGAATTTCGTTTTGTTTCTGCGAGTGAATTATTTTCAAAGGGAATAAAGTAAGACGAAGTAGAGTAGGTATGTGAATAATTTTTGTTTTTCCATCCTTAAGAAGAAACTAGTCAATAAGTCATGTTTGTAGAGAGGTTGTAACTATTTACAAGTTTCACAATATGGGCACTGTTTCAATAGAGTTCAAGATAATACATAATCAAGATCTTTTGTTAAAATTTTATATTTCTCGCGCTTCCCATTTCTGTAATATTCTTTTAATTAACGTATAAACGCCTTAATAAAATAATACATCTTCACAAAGCAATGAGTAGTTTTCACTCTCCTATTACTAAATATTCAGAGCTAATTTCGGACATGTAGGGTAAATTCAGAAACTCCTAAATTCCCCAAATTTCTTGGATAAATTACTCAAAACTGTTCCAAGAATCTGAAATCAGTTTATGTCTCAACTGATTCGAGGTTCTGGTTAAAATCACTCACCTTATGTAATTTAGGCTATCAATTCAGGAATGTCCAAATTCACTTCATATGTCCAAAATTACCATATTTGACAATACATCAAAGAAAACTTTTATTTTATTCAAAGAAATATTTTTCTTGGTTTAAAATAATGATATTGAATGTATTATTTCTTAAATTTCAGCTAGCACTTTATTTGAATAAAAAATTATGTGTAATGTGTATTTTTAATTAAACAAAATATTAATAAATCAAGAATGTATTTAATTCAAAGCAGGAAGAAATGTACCAAACAAACTTTTACCTTTTTAACGGTGCTTTGACTTTAAATTTAAAAATTAGTTAATGTAGGCCACATGTACCTACAAAAAAGGGTTTCCTAGCTTGGAATTTCTTATAATTTCATAAGTTTCTTACAATTTTATAGTTTAAAATTTTAGTAACAAAATTTATTTATTTGTAGTATATTAATAACAAAACTGGAAATAAAAAAAACCTGTTAAAGTTTTATTAAAATATTGATAAAATTCTTTAATGTAAGGCATTGCAAATTATTAAAAAACAAAAGTTAAAAATATTTTATTTTGAAAAGCTGTTTGTCAGCATGATCTAATGCTTACTGTAGTATCTAGTGGACTAAATTAAAAAAAAATTATGTTACTTTATTGATAATTGTAAGTTTTAATTTAAATTTACGTACATAATAATATCAGTAGTACCTAGTAATATTAGTATTAATATTAACTGTAATCATCATAAATTTATAAAATAATAATAAATGAATAAACATAAGGGGTCATCCACAAATTAAGAAAGGTTTATTTTATACAATTTTCAAGCTCCCACACCACCCACACACACGCGCACAAACAAATCTTAATAAGATTTTATGGGATTATAAAATAAAATGCGTTAATAACAATAAGTAATTAATTTTACAAACGTACCATTTTATAATTCATTCAGGACCTCAAATTTCGCGTAGTCAGACGCTTTATTTTCAAAAGCAAAGTTTGATTGAAAATTCATTTCAATCATAATTGAAAATTCATTCATTAGCTTGAACTATTTTGTTGATGATTCCTTCTTTTCTTGGTTGAAAATTAATTTTTTAACTGAAAATATAACTATCTTTTTCAACATTAATTTTTTGGTTCAAGGTTCATAATTTTAGTAAAAAGTTCATCTCTTTGTTTTATAATTAAACTAATATTTAGAAAATTCGCTTTTTGGTTTGAAATTAATTTTTGGAGCGAAAACTTTAAATAGTTTCTAGAAAAACTAAACAGTTTCATTAGAAATTTAATTTTTCGTTAAATATTCAAGAGTTTTGTACACGGAGAAAAAAAAACTGCATCTATCAAATACATTGAGTTTACAAGATATTTTTTCTATATAATGATATTTTTACCATCAATATTTAGCATATAAGAATGTTGATATTTTAATCTTCCTTTATTAAGGTGTACCAGAATCAATAGTTGAAAATAAATAGAGAGAGCAAGTCTGAGAAAACAAATATACTACAGATAAATATTGGAATTATATCAATAATATAATCAGTATACATAACGAATTGAGTACATACAACAGTTCGATAAAGCCAATAAATATTCAACAAAAATTCATAGAAATATATGCTTAGGTAAAATACATAACGATTCAGATTATCTTTAATTTATATATAAATTAAAGATGCTGAATCGTTATTTCGTTATCTTTCTGTAATTTATATATAAATTAAAGATATGCTGTATCGTATTTATTTAACTTTAGAATATATTTATATATACACCATATTTATATGTGTAACATCGTTCTCATAAATATTTATTTCCAAGATTTGTCATTTTTTCCCTACTATAATTATTACTTTCAATGTAAATTTAAAACTACATTTTTCAGTAGAGCGAAGTACAAATGCTAAAATTAATCGAATCGTTTGAGCTGATCAGGGATAGCAATTTGTGGGTCGACATCCAAAACCTTTGCCTTATTTAGAATTTGTTGAAAATGTACAAGAACATCTTTTTTGGATTTATTCGAAACTGAAATTTCTTTGGCTTGAACCAAAGAAACATGTTATTATTTTTTACATTCTCATTCATGAGAGTGTAATGTAATCGTCCAAATTTGCGATCTCTGGTTTTTAACGGATCCTTACGTTTTGGCACTCACAGATTCCGAAAATCATAAAATTTTGTCGGTGTTTGTCTGTATGTATGTCTGCCTGTATGTATGTCTGTATATATGTCTGTATGTGTGTATGTCTGTATGTCGGTCTGTATGTCTGTCTGTTTGTATGTATGTATGTATGTATGTATGCCTGTCTGTATGCATGTCTGTATGTGTGTCTGTATGTATGTCTGACTGTATGCATGTCTGTATGTATATCTGTATGTATGTCTGTATGTATGTCTGTCTGTATGTATGGTTACCTGAATGTTGTAGCCACGCTAACTTTTGAAGGATTTGTCGAATCGAGTCAAAAATAAGAAGGCGGACAAAATTAACATTACAAGGTCAAATTTTGATTACGTCATAGACTACCATTTACCCTTAAGAAATGATTCTACAAATTTTGATATTTTTAATGAGAAACAACGCGGAGTTTGAAAACGAGATGAAATATTATCTAAGTTCAACTTAGAAAATCATCATACATATATTTATAAACTTGCATTTTTGGCTTGGCGAATTACAGTGCAGGTCACGTAGGCTCCCCTAGGTCGATCTATATGACTTTTAATGCATACAAATTAACGTATACAGATTATCCTTTTTCGAATGAAGAGAGAAAGAGAGAGAGAATGTTGGAGAATTAATATAATTATTGCAAAATACATTAAAGCTTCTTTTTCATTGTACTAAAATTATTAACTATAGAAATTATTAAAGCATGTCAATTTATAATTTTCTCTTTGAATCTTTTGTGCCTTTTATCAAAGATGTTTATAATATCTTTGCTTTTGTGTGTTAGTAATGGTGTAAAGATAGAAAGAGAGGTACGCAGATGAGAGGAAACATTATTTTTGTAATAATAACTTGGAAAAAATTGCTTTTTTTTTACCAGCGTGGCGGCAAAAGCTACGGTTTAGAAACAGTATATAGATAACATGGATAACATTTAGTACGTTTCCTGACGATAAATTTGAACAAAGTTTGCGAATTTTTCCAGAAACTTCCCCTTTTTCTCATTTTTTCGCTTAAAAGTGTACTGAATTATTATAACCCAATACTACTTGGTTTAAAGTTAAACAAAGTTTTAAAAAATGCATTTTTTTTGTGGAAGACTCATATAATTTTAATTGAAAATTCATATTTTCGGGTTGAAAATGGAACTGTTTTGTAGAAAATTCGTTTTTTTTTACTTGAACATTAAAAAATTTGGTAGAAGATTAAACTATTTGGTTCAAAATTTATATTTTTGATTTAAAATTCAACTATTTTGTTAAAAATTAAACTATTTCAATGAAAATTTAACTATTTGGTACAAAATGAACTGTTTTGTTGAAATATCATATTTTCCTTTTGAAAATTTGTCTTTATTGGTAGATTGGTAGAACATTAATCTTCTTGGTGGAAAAGTAATCTTTTTGGTTCAAAATGTAACTGTTTGGTAAAAAAATTGACCTTCTTTGGTTGAAAATTCAACTACTTGGTTGAAAGTTTAAATACTTGGGTAAAAATTCATTTTTTTAAGACTCACCTCTTTGGTTGAAAATTAATTTTTTTTTACCTGAAAATTGAACTATTTCATTCTTGGTTGGAAACTTATCCTATATATATTGAAAATTGAACTATTTGATAGAAAATTCATTCATTTCGTTGAAATTCATCCCTTTGATTCGAAAATTAATCTTGTTTGTTGAAATTTTATCTTTTCGGTTGAGGATTCAACTATTTGGTTGAATTTAAATGTGTTCAATAGAAGGAGAAACTCGAAATAAAGGTTATGGACGGAGCGATGCAACAATTCCACTTTTGGTTCAAAAAAATATTTTTTAGTTGAAAATTCAACTATTTGGTTTACAATGAATCTCTCTTGATTGAAAAGTCATCTAATTGGCTGAGGATTCAACTGTTTGGTTAAAAATTGGTCTTTTGTCGTTGAAATTTTTATATCTTCAAAATTAACTTTTTAAACTGAAAATTGGACGATTCCATTTTTGGTTCAAAAATATATTTTTTAGTTGAAACTTCAACTATTTGGTTAACAATTCATCTTTCTGGATTAAAAATTTGTTTCGTTGATTTCCTGAAACTTGCAATGTAAGGTTGGGAATATTGCATTGAAAGGTTAGGGCAAGGTTCAATTAATCAAGAAAATGTCCGCTTGTGAGGGAATGTTCCACGGCAAGTTTCAGGGCAGTTTTACTTTTTTTTTTAATATTTGAAATAATCATGATACGTGTCTAGTGGTAAACTAGGAGGGTCGAAAAAACTACTGGGCAGTCCTAGGCCCCATAGAAAACTACTGCGCATCGAATTAAGTTAAATAAATGAATAAATCTTCCAAACTGTCCTGAAGCTTGCCGCGTAACATTCCCTCACAAGCAGACATTTTCTTGATTGACCGAAGCTTGCCATAACATTTCAATGCAATATCCCCAACCTTACATTGCAAGTTTCCGGAAATCTTCAAGGAGTTTTTTGTGCTATCTGGGTCGTGGAAGAAAATTTATTCATCTTTTATGGCTTGAAAATTTAATTATATTGATAAAGTCTTATTTTTCGGTCGAAAATTTAACTGTTTTGTTAAAAATTCGTCCTTTTGAATTAAACATTAATATTTTATTGTAGAAAAGTCGTCTTTTCTGATTAAAAATATGCTCTATTTGTTGAAAATTAAACTGTCTTTGGAAAAATTCGTCTTTCTGGATTGAAAATTTAACTATTTGGTTAAAAGTTCAACTATTTTGTTGAAAATTCATCTCTTTTGGTAGAAAATCTTTTTCGGTTGAAAAATCAACTAAATATTTTGTTGTGAACACAATATATTTCGACTTTACACATATATTCAGGAATTTAAATTAGTAACGTAACGTTAAAAGCAAATTACTTGATTGTATTATTTAGCCATTAAAAAATATAAAATAATGTCAAAATATACTTATAATAAAAAATTGTTTTTTTTCCAAAATATTAAAAAAATAAAGTTTCGTCCCATGCAATTGGTATTATTGTTTGGCCCTCGGCATGCAGGCGTCTTGGATTTCCCCCATATATTTGAAATACAAATGCTCAAACTCATACTGACCTCTATCACTTTTGCATATAGTTTTCTGAAAGAATTGACGACATGTTAATTATGTATGCACTGTAAAACGAAGATATTAAAAATGTTATTAATTTTCATTAATACCAAAATTTGTATGTATTTTTGATCACTCTCATTCGGTATTATTTACAAACTTCCATTCTGTCCTGAATATCCTGAATATAATTTATTTTCTTATGAGTGTTCTGATATACATCATTCAATACTTATTCCAAGTACTTTTGGAATTTATTCTCTCAATATTTTCATAATTTTTCTTCCTACATACTGATTTTCCATTCAATAGTTAGTCGTACAGAGAGTAAGCGTCAAATTTAAACTGCGCGGTTATACTAACAAAATGGTGGAACTAAGCGGTTGCGTGAGTTGAGCCCTCAAGTGGCTAGACCATGTATTTATTGGATCATGTAAAGAACGAGCCCCGTTACCCGGAACCCCCTGAACCGGACGGCAGGCATCGGCATCGGCAGATCTGATCTCAAGATAGACATAAGTCTTATTGGCTCAAGATTTCATTCACATTTCCGCGATATAGGTAGTCTTTTATAAAGTTAGGTCTAGCAAGCAAGCTGTCTTCCAACGAGGAAAGTTTTAAACATCTAAAACTTTCAAACATGGAAGAAGAAATGCTACAAATCCTCCAGGATTTTGGGTAAGTTTGAGGTTAGAGTACATAAAATTTGGTTCCAAGCTATAATAAAATTATAATTTTTGAAATACAATTAGCACATGTTTACGCATGTGAATTAAATGTGAATTTCGACTAAGGTTACGGGTATTTTCAGGTTTTCTAAATTCATATTGACTAGAAAAAAATAATTTTTCAAGTTCACTAATTTCTAGAATGTGTCAAAATTCTGGCAACAATTCATATTAGAAAATGTCACTGAAGTTCATAACGTTTATCAACGAAAATGTTTTTTTTTTTAAATTACTCAAATCAATTTTTTGTGTTTAGTTATTGCAAAAATAATGTAAAATAATATTATTTTAGATGTTGATAACTCATTATAAGTTTATATTTATTATTTTAACCCTTTAATGACCAAGCGTAAAACCCGCTGAAAAAATACTGAAAAATTCAGGAATAATGTATGGCCGTTTTGTGATTGATTTTTGCAGTGATTTTTTTGTTTTAATTTTTATAATTTCTAATTCTAAGCTTATTATTATAATTCTAATCTTATTACATGAAAATTCAAGAAAATGGAAAATAGAGAACGTTTTCAAAATTACTTAAACCACTGTTTTGATGTTCAATTATCGTAAAAATACTGTAATATATGATTTTACATGCTAATAATTAATTATTTTATCATATTTATAATTTTAATAAAATAAGCTATATTTGATGTTAGGAAAAAATTATAAATTTTCACTAAACGCTCTGTTCTCGGATTTCCTTTTATTATTGACTTTAATTTGATGTCAGGCAACACCAGGAAGATTCATCCCAATATCATTATCGGAAGACTGCGTTTTATCCATCCACGCACTCTGCAATGTACACGGAAAAATTCGCATAAAATGATAACTTTCCTCTAAAGATCCGATTCTCAAATTTTATTTTATTAACTACTTGTAATCCATGTCCAACAATACATGAAAAGGTTTCTTACCCAATATCCTTATCGGAAAACTGTGTTTTATTCACCCACGCACTCTGAAATTCAGGAAAAATTATAAGATTCCTCGAAATGCTCGGTTCTCAGATTTTCTTTCACTTGTTTATTATATTTGATTTTAGATAACAGAAAAAAAATATTCATCCCAATATCCTTTTCGGAAGACTGTATTTTATCTAGACGCACTCTATGAAATGTCCGAAAAAGTGCGATGGGTGCATAAAACGCAGGCTTTCGAGAAGAATATTGAGATTATTATTTTTCTGGTATTATTTCACATCAAATACAAGTGATAAATGAAAGAAAATTTGAGAACTGGACTTTTAGAGGAAAGTTATAATTTTTTTTATATACATTTCAGAATGCGTGGATGGATAAAACACAGTCTTCCGATGAGGATATTGGGGTGAAACATTTTCTTGTGTTGTTAAACATCAAGTATAAGTAATTAATAAAGTAAAATTTGAGAACCGGACGTTTAGAAGAGATATAATTTTTCCGTCTTTATGCGTATACATTTTAGGGTGCATGGGTGGACAAAACGCAGTCTTGCGATAAGGATATTGGGAGGATACTTTTTCTGGTATTGCCCGACATCCAGTGCAAGTAATTACTAGAATACAATTCGAAGCCCAACTATGAAACCACAAATAGGATTCTTCTTCTCACAATCAATCCTAGGAAATATAATTAACAATTATGTCTGTATTTTGCAGGTACACAGGACCATTACTTAACTATGAGAAATTTTGTGAAGCCCTTGAAGTCGGACCAAAATCTGTGGAATTCACGGGTCTCATAGCATGGATAGCGGAACAAATATCATTACTTAGCAAACTCGATGAAAGTGTTCATTCCACCACATCACAAGAAGATGCTAGTTCGTTTCTCCTAGAATTAAGCTCATTCCTGAAAGAACTAGGATGCATCAATCAACAGTTGATGTCGGGCAACGTCAATCAACGACTAGCAAATAAAGAACAAAGACTGTTACTTTTGGATTATCTCTTGACAGAACTTATGACTAGCGCAATTTTGGAATCTAAAAAACCTGCTGATGAACAAATGGAAGTTACTATCGTAAGTATGAAATTCTAGAGTAAATATCTTAATTCTTTAGAATTGCTTTGTATAAGTTTGTTTGAATTTTACAGAACGAAACTTCCACAGCTAGAAATTTGAAACAAGTTCTGGTGATGCTTAGATTTCAGAAGCCACCTGATAATATTCCTGCGGATGTGCTCTTTAAGAAAGTAGAAGCGAAACTAAGGGAAATAATAGGCCAGGTGCCTCAGGAACTCTTGAGCAAGCCGATGTTCGTCGGCAAATTGTCAAGTAACCAGTGGGAAAAATTGACACAATTGCAGAGAGAATTACAATCCGAATATAAAATTCGACGAGAAATGTTGCTGAAACGACTGGACGTAACGGTTCAGTCTTTTCTGGTAAGAACATTGCACTTCTAAATTGAAAGATTTTTGTTTAAAACCATTTAAACTTCACTTTTTGACCTTAATTCAATTCTCAGACGTTCAAATTCGTAAGCTTTTAAACGGAATTGAAAGATTTTCGGATATCGATACTCTGGACTTTGATCTTTCAATTCATAGAGATTCTTCCTTATCTTAAAACGTTCATTACCTTTGAAATTTTTCCTTATCAAAAAACGTTCATTACCTTTGAAATTTTCGCAGTGGTCGGATAGATTAAAAAGCAAGGAAAAGGAGGTCATGTCCTGTTATAAGAGTAAAAGAAATGGTATGATAAGTGAACCAGACGTTTCGATTGCTCAATTACTCGCAGCGCGAGAGGATTTGACGATTTTGGAAAAAACAAGCAACGCATCAGTTCGAAAAAATACTCGCAGTGAAGTAAACAGTGTACTCATAGGCACAGTTCCTGATCGTGGCGGACGGCCTTATGAACAGGAACCCCCTCCTCCAGAAATGCCTCCCTGGCAAAAGGATCGCGCGGGAGGACAAGGAGGATTTGGGTAAGATAATCAGAAAAGTTTAAATTAGATTCATTTTGGATGACGTAACTTCTGTAAACGGCATAGACAGACTTTGACGAGCACTTTGCAATCGTCCAAATTTTTACATATATTAATTTGAGATTACAGGGATCACAGCGCAAAGCAGCTCAAAAAAGGGGAAATAGGGTAATTCTCTCACGAAAAGGGGGAAAATAGGGGAAAGAATCAACATTTATTTTTACGGGTCGAAAATAACAAAATAACCTTTTTATAAAAAATGTTATATTTTTAAATAATTTAAAATGATTTCTGCCTTTCAAGAATTTATTTTAAAAAATTGGATATACTTAGGTTGTTCAAAATCCATTCACAGTGATATAAACAAGTCAGAAAAAAAATTGGTTAAATAAACAATTTTAATATGTTTAACATCGTTCTCATAAATATTTCTTTTCCAGATTTTTTATTTCTTCCTTGCTATAACCAATACTTTCAATGTAAATTTAAAACTATACTCTTCAGTAGAGCGAAGTAAAAATGCTAAAATTAATGGAATCGTTTGAGAGGGATAGCAATTTGTGGGCCGACATCCAAATCAAGTAAACAAAAAAAATTTTGAAATCGGTTAATATCTTCTGTTCTCTTTTTGAAATTTACAATTGAACATTTTTTTAATTCAAAAATAAATTTTGCCTTATTTATAGTTTTTTGAAAATGTACAATAACATGTTTTTTGGATTGATTCGAACCTGAAATTTCTTCAGCTTGAACCAAAGAAACATGTTATTATTTTGTATTCATGGGAAACTTTTTTTTCTGTTTATAACTTTCCAAAATCGCAAAAAAATGAAATCCCGAAAATCTAAATCACGACAAAAGTTTTTTCCAAAAAAGCAAAATGATAAAATGTTTCTTTGGTTCAAACTGAATAAATTTCAGGTTCGACATATTCAACTTTTTTTTAAATGTGTGCGTATGACTCAATAAAAAAAAACTCTTTTTGCACATTTTCAAAAATTTGTTATTGAGCAAAAAATTTATATTTAAATTTCGTTATTTTGTATTATTGTTCACAAGTAAAAGCTGTATATATAACAAATTCGTCACAATTTTTGAACCAATAGGAAAAATACATAAATAATTTATTTAAGTGCTATAATTGCTTTAATTATTATTAAATAATGGGTACACTTGCTAATTTTAGAGAATTTTCCGCGTAATTCAAATATTGTATTTTCAAATATCGTATATTTAAAGAGAAACGGGGAAGTTTTTTGAGAATAGGGGTAAAAAGTTGAATTTGAAGAAAAAAGGAGAAACTAAGAAAAAAAGAGGAAGATTGTGCACCCTGAGATTAATATATATACTTATGTACACAGGCTTTTTTAAGGTGGTTCCAAATTATCGCTGTTTAAAACTAAAATTCTTCAATTTAGAAATCGTCTGCATTTTAAGTTCTGACTGCTTGAAATTTTAAGCGCAACAGTTTCAGACTTTTAAAAAAGAGGCAATTTTGAGCATTCCTGTCAAGCGATTAATTTTAAATCATTCTATATTCTGTAGATTTTCATACTCAACAATATTAAAATTTGAAACGTTTGAATTTAAAAAATGTTTAACTTGGATTTGATAGTTACACAATTATAAATTCACAGTTTACACACACAATTTACAATTGTTCACTGGAGGTGTTAAAAAGCAAATGAAGTCCGAATCTCAACCTGCCGTGGAAGGTGGAAGGAGAAATAAATCGGACAATATTTAGAGGTCGCTCATCACAAATTTGTCTGTTCATACAGAAGAATTGAGGGGTAACACCACTCTAGCGGCAGAAAAAAGGCCTAACTTTGACGATTTATATTGGGAGTATAAAAAAAGTAATAGGATTTCTTTTCAGATGGTTTATTTAACACATATTGAAGTATGAAAAAAAAAATTATCGTTTTGATACAAAATGGCGGCGACAGAGCCCATCTTGAAAATCGATAGAGAATGTAATTTTAAAGCTATTATCAAAATTTCAAATCGATCCATGCAACGGTGTTCAAGTAATACGTCCTCCCAGTTTAAAAGAAGTGGTTTCGAGAAAAATGCGTTTAAAGTTTTACGAGCACTTAAATCCTTGAAATTTTGTTCACATCTAATCTGCGATGCTTGCACCATACATTTGGTCATCCATGTTGACGCTCGCCTCCTCCTCCTCTTCCTTCCTGGATGATTTTAAGGACAATCGAGCTCTTTTTCAGCATCGGTAAGCAATCGGAAAAAACAAAGCAAAAAAAAACGAAATCGTGATCAGCGCACGCTCCGAGGCGCTGCGGCAAAATCTATAACTGAACCCTTTAAAACAAAATTTGTATTATAGGATCAAATTCATATTGTTTTTATGATTTTAAAGTATTATTTGAGCCAAGAAAAAAAAATAGATTTTTCCAAAATCCTAGAGTGGTGTTACCCCTTCATTTTTCTTTAAAACCAGACAAATTCGCATTGAGCGACCTCTGAATATTGTCCGATTCATTTCTCCTTTTACGTGTTTCATTTTTAACCCGAAAGGAGCAAACAAATCAAAAATGCAGGTGTAGATTCGGACTTCCTTTTTTTTTAACACCCCTATTGTACACTTTTGAATAGTTAAAACGGTCGAGTTTCAACTTCACCATGGTCGCATTGCTTAGTTTATTCATAGTTAAAATAGCTTGCAACATATTTGAACGAAACCAATACGAATTTGTGCACCCTTTGAGATCAATACAATTTCAGAATTTTTTAAAATTATTTGTTAA
This sequence comes from Andricus grossulariae, assembly GCA_011634705.1. Classification (NCBI taxonomy): domain Eukaryota; kingdom Metazoa; phylum Arthropoda; class Insecta; order Hymenoptera; family Cynipidae; genus Andricus; species Andricus grossulariae. Next base: position 221,913,420 of record JAABKJ010007545.1, read on the forward strand.
TATTTCAGGGGCGGTAGAGGTGGTGGAAATCAAGCGCGAGGAGGTGGCAGAGGTGGTGGAAACTTCAATAGTGGAGGTGGTGGAAACTTCAATAGTGGAGGCGGTGGAAACTTCAATAGTGGAGGCGGTGGTTTCAGAGGCGGCGGTGGTGGTTATGGAGCTAGAGGCGGAGGTGGTTATGGTGGCGGCGGCGGTTATGGAGGCGGAGGCGGTTATGGGGGTGGATATCGTGATAACAAAGACGCGACAAATAATTTTGGCCAGAATCGACCTGGCGGTCAGTACAATCAAAAGCCCAGAGCCGAAGACTACTTCCAATCTTCATCACAGTCAGCACAGCAATCTAGCGCCTATGAAAAGCGTGGACCTTACGGTGAAAATAGGAGAGACGAAGCAAAAAGGGGCAGAGTTCAAGGGGGATGGAATCAAGGCGATTCTAATTATCAAAGTGGAGGCTACAGTCGTGGAAGAGGGAGAAATTACTAAAAGCTATTTGAGTGAAAACATATGCTTTCTTTTTTTTTTCTTGTCGCGTAAAAATATTGTCGGTTTGTCTGCATGATTCTAAAGTAAGTTAGAGAATCACATCACGGAACTCAATAATAATGAATTCTTTCCTAAAGAGAACTATAGTGATTGATAATGTTATAAATTATTAACGAATTGTAATACATTAATAAACAAATACGTATTCCAGTATTGTATGGTTAGACCAATCAATTTGGTCAAAAATCGTAATACAGTTCTTTTTTGTGCGAAACTTATTTATTTAGGATTACTGAGAGGCTTCATTTATGTTTAGAAGTTCAGATCAAATTAATGAAAGTGGAAAAACGAATGTAAAATGAGAATATAATTAATGCGATTGATTTTCAAGGGTTTTAAACCATTACTTTATTTAATAAATCTTGTATCAAAACGTAAACGTTTTATAATTGTATACAAAAATTATTTCTTCATTTCAATAATTACAATATTTACAAAATTTTCTAGACCAGTTGAACGTACATGTTTATGAAAAGAACGAAGCTATTGATTTACTTTTTGCATTACTTTTTAAGTTTTTCGTGTTTCGTCTTTTAACCGTTTCCATACCTGAATCGAAACTCTGCTTTCTTTTAGAATACGCATCCTCGGTCATCGACTTATTCATCTCTTTTTGTAACTCCTGCGCGACGTGATAGTCATTGTGTTCGAGAATTTTTTCCACATGTACCAATTGATGGCACTTTTCACATTTGTTTAACGAATCATCAGTCTCGCAACTTGAACTCGACTTTATTAAAAAACTGTGAATCGAGTTTCCGCCTTTACTCGAAGCTGATTCGGGAAGCTTGATCTTACTATTCTTTTTTAATCTAGCATTTTTCGCCAAAATTGCTGCCTTCTTGTTTGGCTTAGTGCTGTTTCTCAACAGTTCGGTAGCTTCTTTTTGCAATTCTGGTGGTAAAAGTGATATCACACCTGGATCTATGTCGCTTGGGTCTGGAAAGATTTCATGCAATTTAACCGTTACTTTTCCATTGCTATTTACAAACGGTTCCACATTGTCCATTTTTGCTGCAGACCAATTACTTGAAGATACTTGCGCAGTGAATTGCGAAGTCTTCATTTCCGAACCATTCTCTTTTTTCGGCGAAGAAAAGTCCAAATCTTCAGAAGAATTAGCATCTATATTTTCGGCGCTATCGCGATGATCCACATCTGCGGTTTCTGGCGCACAAATATTATTAGAGTTACTATCCAATTTTTCACTATCTTCGCTATCTACTTCAGTCTCTAAAATTTCAGCTTTGGGTATTAATTTATCATCTGCGCTTACATGTTTCTCCTTTAAAATATTAATAAAAAAAGACTGTTTAAAATTTTCAGAATCCAGAGCTGTGTCGAAACTACTATGAGACTTTGGTGCGTAATTTTTAAAGAAGTTGTCACTCTTTACATCTGGTTTATCTATATTTTTGCATTCAAGGTTCTCTGACTTTACAACCAATTTTGTTTTCTGATTGCTCTCATATTCAGAACATGTTTCCAATGACTCATTCTCCTTCGTTTCAAGCATGAGTGAAGAATCGTTTTTATTTTCCTCCTTGTTTGCATTCGCTTTGAAGTAATTGCGGAAAAGTCCACTGCCTTTAGCTTGTATAAATTTTCCTGCAGAGAGGCCTAGAAACGCGAGTGGATGTTGCGTCGCTTTTGTGATAGCGTTGTAGCATAAAGAGGCGACTTTTTCCGGCTTGTAGGAATTTAGAGGACACGATTTGGACTGAGAAATCATGGCTTTGTCTTGATAGAAATGAAAACTGACTGTCAAAAGCGTAGCACGTCGTTCGTTTTCTTCAAGATCCTGTTCTAAACGTTCACAAACTTCAGCTGAAAGTTCACCAAGCCAGTGTTTTAACTGTTAAAAAACAAAAGTTAGAATTAGGACCTTTGTTTTCAGGTTTTGTTTTTCCTATTGAAATAATGTCGTTCTCAATTCACACTAACCAGATCTGCACTGTCGATAACCTGCTTTCCAGGAAAATTTTTGCATGCCCCTATCGATTTCGATACTAATCTTGTTGTCACTGGTTCATTATCAATCCCACGAGCGATATTGTACAACCAAGATCTGCATATAGTAATTTAGAAATTTTACTACAATTAAGATATTTAAAAAAAAATTAAACAAACGTTTACATTAAAGTTTAAGTCTGTACCCTGTTTTCTCATCAAAAAATTTTTGAAGATCTTGCATAGAATATCGCAAAAGGTCAGACATAACATTACATTTGAGGGAATCGATTACAACCTCTCCTAGTTTTCCTCCCAGATTTCTGACTTTCTTTACTGGCAGAGATTTGAATAGAATAGGAACACCGCTCGAGGGTAATATTGTTTGTTTGTTAGGCTTATGTAAACCGCATGCTAGCTTAGCCAGAATCTGAAGAAATGATTAAAATAATTAGAATTCACTTATAAATTACCATTAGAGGCCTCGGACTCATATGAGATATTTAAAATAGTGTGAATAGTAGCACAAGTTTTGAAAAATAATAGCAGAATGGTGTCATGTAGTTTTAAAAATATTAAATCGAGAAGTTAACTTTTTTTTTAATCTGGTGTAAAATATAAATTTCCCATAAAATCGTGCGAAATCCTTTAGAATCATTTTAAATGCCCTAAAATCTTTGAAATCCGTTGAAATTATTATTTTAAATTGCTTGAAATCTTTTTAATTCGTTGAAATCTCTGAGAATTGTAGAAATCCCCTGAAATTTAATTTCATTTATGCCCTAAATTTCTCTAAAAAAATCCGTTGGAATTCGTTGAAATCTTTTAAATATCATTGATGTTCGAAATACTTTTTTAAGACCCTTTGAAATTCTCTGAAATCCTAGGAAATTCTTTAAAAAGCTGTGAAAATGTTGAAACCACGTTAAATTCCTTGAAATATTTTAAAATACCCTAAACTCTTTAAAATCCCTAAAATCTTGTGAAATCCTTAGTAATTCCACAAAAAACGGGTAAAATTCCTTAAAACATCTTAAAATCTATAATATCTTTCAAAATTGAATAAATTCTCTAAAAATCCCTTAAAACGTGATTAAGCTTTTTAAACGCTATTAAAAACTAGTGAATTATGTTGAAATCCCTGGAAAAATTTTATATAATTTTTTAATCCATCGAATTCTGTAGAAACGCCTTATAATCTTATGGAATCTTCTAATTTCTTTTGAAATCGTATGAATTCCTCGAATATTGTAAAATTCCTTAAAATCCTTTGCAATTTCATAAATACCGTTAAAATTCCTTGAAGTCTTTTAAATCTTCTCAAATCATTAGAAGTTCCTCAGGAACTGTTTAAAAAAAAGTTTTAATCTTTGAAATCTCATGAAACTCCACCAAATCCCATGAAATCCCTAGAAGTTCCTTAAAATTGAATTCTATTTTACACACACCCTAAAGTTCTCTGGAAAATACTTGACATTCCTTGAGATTTTTGAAGCCTCTTGAAGTTTCTTGAAATGTACCAAAATACCCTAAAATCTTTAAAGTCCTTAGAAATCCATCGAAATTTTTTAAATCTTTAATGTCGCTGGAGATCCTATAACATTGCGTATAAAATTACGTTCTTTTTCTTCTTAAATATAATAACCTTTTAACATTTTTTCAATATGTATGTATATGCTTATAATCAGTGTTTAACAACGTAAATTTGAGACCTTAAGTTATTATTTTTAAATCAACCTAAAATATTATTGCACTATACTTATTCACTTACAATAATGATTCGAATTTATTATTGATTCTGCAAAAAGCATAAGAACGAGTAAAAGGGCGAAACTACAACGTTATAAATCTGAAAGTATGATACAGAAAAGCAGACAATTAAAAAATGGCTACCAGTTTTTGAATTTTTCCTAAACTTTTCACTGTTTTATACCCCCCCCCCCTCATCCCTTCAGCACAAGACACAATAAAAAGCGAAAATTACAAACATACATACAGACAGACAGACACATTCGTAAAAACCTGTTTTTTGGGTTCAGGGGGTCTCAAAACGTGGACATTTGGCAAAAACCGGGGGGGTCAAATTTTACACAAATCTAACACCTTCTCTGGATGAGAATGTAATAATAGTTTTTAAATTTTGTATATGGCTACCATAGCAGAAAATCATGGGATTTAAAGAATTTATCTTGAACTATTTACTTTTTTAGTAAAAATAAATGTCAATTGTGACTTGAATTATCTTTAAAATATTGTCAAGGCTCCTTTATCAAACTTTGATTGAATGTTGTATCCGAGGAATAATTACCATTCATGGGCATTGGATAAAACTTCAATTCTTATAATAAATTAAGAAGGATAAAATCATTAATTTTTAGGGATATATTCGATAGTTATGATTGAAAATGTCAAGTACATTGTAAATAATTAAATGCGAAATTTGTTGAACACTTTTATTTTAGACTTAAAAGCTGTTTAAAATTATTGCGTGAGAGTGTCTAAATAAATAATATTTTTTGTACGGTTACAATTAGTAGGGAAATCGCGGATTCCATTGCAAGTCATCAAATTTAAATCCTTATCGAAGCAAAGCTTTATTTCCATCATGTATTGCTCCTGGGTTTTCTGTAATAAATCAACAAATTGATTTGTTATGAGGCAGTTTTACTTTACTTTTTTTTGTTAATGATGAGCAATTTTTTCAAACTATTGAACCTAGAATTTTCTAATTAGGATTTCTCAGTTTCAACTCCTTTTAAATTCTTCAATTTTCAATTGGTTCAATTGTAATAATTTTCAATTTATAAATGTGTAACTAATTTGAGTTTGAATTCAATTTACAAAACAGGGTGGCCGTAGGTCAGAGTTTTTGGAATTTTTTTTTTCAAAATTCAGGGAATTTCTATAAAAGTCACTCTAAATGACAGTCAAGGATTATAAATTTTCAAAGATTTATTCGAAATTGTTTTATTCCGTTCATAAAAGAATCTATGTTAAAAATATTACAAGATTAAAATTCTGGTATTTGAATATAAATGGGCAGGGAAAATTAAAATTAGTCAGGGAAAAATTGAGGAATTTCGAAAAGTGAAGTTAAAGGTTGAAAATCCAACTATTTTGATAGAAACGTAACTTTTTTTTTATAATTCATATTATGGCATTGAAAATTCAATTGAAATCTTTCTTGGTTGAAAATTTAACTTTTTTTAACTTCGTCTTTTTGGTTCAATATTTCATCTGCTTTAAGAAAAATTTAATCTTTTTTGGATAAAAATGCAACTGTTTGGTTGCAAATTAATCTTTTTTGGTTAAGGGTTCAATTATTTTGATAGAAATCGTCATTTCCGGTTGAATCCAACTTTAAAACATTAATTTTTTTGAATATATTTTGTTAAAAGTTTAACTATTTGGTTGACCGAAAATGTAACTTTTCCATTTTTGGTTAAAAATTGATATTTTTTATTTGAAAATTTGTCTTTTTTGGTTGAAAACTAATATTTTTGGGTTGAAATTTTCTTTTGCTTGGTTAAAAATGCAACTGTTAGGTTGTATATTAACTTTCTTGTTGAAAGTATATATTTTTGGGTTGAAAATTCAACTACTTGCTTGAAAGGTGAACTGCTTTGTTGAAAAATAAATTTTTTTGTTGAAGATTCATAATTTTAGTTAAAAATTCATCTCTTGTTGAAAGTTTAACTATTTTGTTGAAAATTAATTTCTTTCACTGAAAATGTAAAATTTCCATTTTTTATTGTAAATGTATCTTTTTTAGTACTATCTTTTCAAAAATTGATCTTTTCAAATTGAAAATTCAAACACTTGAGTGAAATTTGAACTTCTTTGATAAAATTTTATCTTTTTTAGTTGCAAATTGGTATTGGTTGGAAATTTCGTCTTTTTTCATTAAAAATGCAACTGTTTTTTCCTTCTCGACTGAAAATCAACTATTTGGATAAAAATTAATTTTTCTATTGTAAGATTCATCATTTTAGTTGAAAATTTATCTCTTTGGTTGAAAATTTGACTATTTTGTTGAAAATTGGTTTTGGTTCGTTCAAAATTAATTTTAAAAAAATTAATTTTTCCATTTTCGGTAGAAAATTTATCTTTTTTTAGTTGAAAATTCAACTATTTTGTTGAAAATTCATTTTTGTATGTAGGAAACTCAAGTATTTGGTTAAAAATTCAACTATTTGATTGAAAATTCACCTTTGTGGGTAGGAAATTCAAGTATTTCGTTAAAAATTCAAGTATTTGATTAAAAATTCAAGTATTTTGTTAACAATTTTACTATTTTTTGAAAAGTCATCTTCTTGCTAAAAAATTCGACTATTTGTTTGAAAATTCATCTCTTTTGTTGAAAAATTAACTGTCTTCGAAAAATTCAATTACTAGGATCAAGATGCAACTGTTTTGCGTTGAAGTTAAATCTTTTTTTTTTTTTTTTTTTTTTGAAAATTCGACCATTTGGTTAAAAATGTATCTTTGTAGGTTGAAAATTTAAAAATTTGGTTAATAATTTAACTATTTTGTTAAAAATTTAATTATTTTGTTGCAAAGTTATCTTTAAAAAAATTGAATTACCTGGATGAATATGTAACTGTTTTGGGTTGAAGTTGAATCTTTTTTTTTTTTTTTTCTTTTTTTTTTAAATTCGACCATTTGGTTGAAAATTTATCTTCGTAGGTTGAAAACTCAACAATTTGGTTGATAATTTAACTGTTTGGTTGCAATTTTAATTATTTTGTTGAAAAGTTATCTTAAAAAAAATTCAATTATCCAGATGAAGATGCAACTGTTTTGGGTTGAAGTTGAATTTTTTTTGTTGAAAATTCGACTATTTGGTTGAAAATTTATCTTTGTAGGTTGAAAACTCAACATTTTGGTTAATAATTTAACTGTTTTGTTGGAAATTTAATTATTGTGTTGAAAAGTTATTTTAAAGAAAATTTAATTACCTAGTTGAAGATGCAACTGTTTTGGGTTAAAGTTGAATTTTTTTTTTGAAAATTCGACTATTTGGTTGAAAATGTATCCTTGTAGGTTGAAAACTCAACAATTTGGTTAATATATTAAGTATTTTGTTGAAAATTCAATTATTTTGTTGAAAAATTATCTTTAAAAAATTCAGTTACCTGTATGAAGATGCAACTGTTTTGCATTGAAGTTGAATCTTTTTTTCTTCGAAAATTCGACTATTTGGTTGAGAATTTATCTTTGCAGGTTGAAAAGTCAACAATTTGGTTAATAATTGGAGTATTTTGTTGAAAATTAAATTATATTGTTGAAAAATTATCTTAAAAAAATTTAATTACCTCGATGAAGATGCAACTGTTTTGGGCTGAAGTTAAACATTTTTTTTGAGAATTCGACGATTTGGTTGAAAATTTATCTTTGTAGGTTGGAAACTTAAAAATTTGGCTAATAATTAAACTAATTTGTGGAAAATTTGATGATTCTGTTGAAAAGTTATCTTAAAATTAATTAAATTACCTGGATGAAGATGCAACTGTTTTGGGTTGAAGTTGAATCTTTTTTTTTTTTTTTTTTTTTTTTTGAAAATTTGACCATTTGGTTTAAAATTT